>CM061051.1:42375375-42485115 GCA_030762985.1 Adelphocoris suturalis
ACAACAACATTCCCTGATGTCTCATCCTGGCTCCGAGTACCCTCATGCTTTCCTGGTATGGACAGGCCAAATACTCAATTAAACGAGCAGGTGCCCCGACACCACAAAGATAGTAAGTCAGGGCAAAATGGCGACGTCCAGAGCAGCAATATGGAGTGCTGTTTCCTGGTATGAGCCAGCAAAATGACAGTTTGGAGAATAGTATTGCTTTTTTCTGTGCCATTCATTGGCCAAAAAGCTCACTGGATGTCACCTATGACACCAGCCACCTGGAAGGAAGATGCCAAACATTCCAGAAGTGGTGGTTGGGATGAGTTAGGAGATAGGCTGAGGATGCCTATCATTTTTTGGGGCTTTACTTCAGCAGCAGACAGAAATGTCATCAGGCTTGGCAGAAGTGGTGATTTTGACACAAAACTTATGTGTCTCATCAAGAAGCATCTTATAATGAATGCTGTGTAAGTTATAACTGATGAAACCAGAGCTTTGGCCAAGACCACTCACGAGTGGCTTTCAGTTTTCCACAAACTGTGGGGGGGGGGGGGGGGGGAGAAACTCGTTCATCCCCAGCTCCCTCCAGTACCTCCATAGCAACATGAGCTTGGGCTTCTACCAAAGCTGCTGGGCCCACTGATATCCCCGCCTTCTTTCATGTTTAGCTGAACCTGTGGGAAGATCCTCTTTGCATAGACCACATTCATTCCTCCAAGCCATCTGGCCTCTCATCAGCCCGCTCCCCAGATCCTGCTGTTAGGCACTCGAATAATAGTCATTACTACCTACCTTCTCCTCAATCCTCAACACCTCACTCTTCAGTTCAGAAAGAAGATCGGAGGTTATGGGGTAGGATTGATGAATACCGGTCTACTGCCTATGCCTGCAGGAGATGCTGGAGAGGCTTTTCCAGGATTGAATGAAGTACAGACTGCTAGTAGTAGGGCTTCAGGAAAATATATTGAATGGGAGAAAGAGTGGTAAAAGGTTGCTGCAAAAATTTATTATTATGACATACCCCATTACACACGGTCTCTGCCATCTCTATTCCCATTTCCTGCAAATCCTCAGAAACATACATAGGCCACTCTGGCTCTACATCAATTTCATTGTTGCCCACTATGTAATGCTTTTACCAGATGTGGGTACTGAACGTCCACGGAACTAAACGCTCTCTCACAATGGACACACATGTGGGTTATTCAATAGGGTAGTGGAAGAGGAGGAGGGATAAGATGATTAGGAGGAAGAGGAGAGAGAGGACGTCTGACGCCTCTGACTGGGGCACCTCCGAGTGCCTACCTTAGCACCCCTTGTGCCATTGATCCAGCCGAGGATATGAGGCTGTTCGTTTTCTTTTCCCATAATAGGGAGACACATTGAAAAGAGCTGGGAGACCTAGTGACACGAGGCATCCCTTCCTATCCAGCAGATCATTCTACCACCTTCTGTTCACCCAGAGGATGCCTGGGTGGCATGATGGGAACATATAACCATGATTTGAGTAGAGATCAAGTACGTGGGAAAGAGGCACAGCTTCTTCTGTGGCTTTAATGGACCCTTAACAACACAAGCTAATGATCTGCAAAGGACCACATGGAATGGGACTATGATGGGTGTCTGCCCTAAGATAAAGCACTCCTGATCCACCGACTTCATGTTAAGCTGGCAGCCCAATGGGACCAAGGACACTGATCCGCTGACTACTAGCTGCTCAGCAAAGGTGTTGAGGGTAATCTGCAAGTCCTCATAGGTTGCTGCAAGTAGGATAACATCATCAGCAAAAGCGAGATCAAACCCCATTTAAGCCAGCAGCTCACTCAAGGCCATATCCACAACCAGGTTGAAGAGGAGCACGATAGAGGATCCCTCTGGCCTACCCAACACCCAATGACAACATCCCCTGACATCTAGTCACGTGCTTTGAGAAGCATCACGCGTTCATGGTACAGACAGATAACATAGGTACTCAATTAAACGACTAATTGTCCTCCCCTGGGATTCATAAATCCCAAGGTTGATTTATAAGGGAGTGTCCTAGCACACTGTGCTTACGTTCCCCCCCCCCCCCCACCCTTGCAAGCAAGGGGGAAAATTCCCAGTATGGGAGACTGTTACACCCACAGCCAAGGGCATCAAAAAAGCGAATACCTGTTTGCACATGGCACTACAGGTGGAGCTGGGCGTTCTAGCTCACCCTACCAACCAAGCCGGTTGGTACCCGAGTTATTGTCAAGCCACATAACTCACATACCGGTAATATCCTGGGAGACGAATCTACCAGGAGAGTGCCTACACCTCAGGTTTCAGGCGTAGCAATCCGACCTAGGTAATCAACCACTGACACCATGAAGCCAACTGCTATCGGGGGGCAGGCAAGTGGCACTTTGGCGGCAAGCCGCTGGTGCACCGGTAGTCAGGCGCTCCCCCCGCCCATGGTACCGATTTTGTGTCTGAGATCTACCAGTAAACTGGCCAACTCAGGCACCAGAAGCCGGATCGGTCGCAGGCCTGATACAGGGAATGTGGCCCTGTATCTGCCTCAATTAAACGGGCAGTTGCACCAAAAATACAATCGGTCAGGGCAAAATGGCCTACATGACCAAAATGGCTTACAGTGTCAAAGGCCTTAGCAATGTCCAGAGCGGCAAGATGGACCTGCCATTTCTTAATACTGGCCAGCCATATGACAGTTTGGAGAACTAATGCTCTCTGGACATCATCTATGACACCAGCCACTTGAAAGCAAGATGCCAGAACATTTAGGAAGAGGTGGAAGGCTACTGAGGATATAGAGATCAGACGGTAGCATCAGACCACACTTACCCCTTTTTTGTGATGAAAATTGCTCAGGTACGGGCCAACGCTTTCAGGGGTCTTCCCAATAGAAGCAACAGGTTGAGGATGAGCAGCTTTATAGTCTTTGGACTTTATTCCAGCATACACATAATGCCATACACGGAATCCCTGGTGGAAGCTGGGGTTACTACCGGTTCACCAGTGTTGTGGCTGGGAGCACTCAAGAGTGGCTCCTAATAGTACAAAAATGCCTGGAGAGGAGGCAAAACTTGTTCATCCCCAGATCCATCCAGTATCTCCACAGCAACATGAGTCAGATGCTTCCTTCACAACATCTGGACACACTGATAAGTTGTTCCTTTCTTTTGTACCGGGGGAGACACATTTAGAAGTGGCGGGAGACCCATTGACATGGGTATGACCTTGACTTGGGTCGGGATATGTGGGAGCTGGAAGAGATTAAAACACCAACAGTTACCTTACCCCAGCAACCCACATTCCCAGACACATAAACACTTACATGAATACATAGACAGGCCTACTTTTCACTTTTCGCTCAATGAATTCTTAGTTTCAGGGTCTTTGGAAAAGAATGTCTACCTGGTCCTTTTGTCTCAAAGTTGGCGTGTTGTCATCATCACAATCAGATCAAAAACAAAAGGCCATCTTCACTGCTGAGTGGTGTCGTAAAAATAATACGAACAACGTTGCAATGTCACACATTTTAAACAATTCAAAATTTTTAAGGAATTTTTTTCGGATTTTAAGATTTAAGGATAAATGTTGTTGACTTTGTAAAATAGACCCTATTCAAAAGTTTGAGCACAAAAGTAGTGTAAACAGAAGTTCCTGAGAAGTTATTGAGAAATGTTTCAAGAATATTGTCAAATGAATCACGGAAATGATTCTTGTTACGATGGAATTCCAATACCTACGTGGCAGTGTGGCTGGAAGAGCTCAGCAGTTATAGGTGGCAACAACTCGAAACCATATCACGTTAGCGAGATGATCTGACTCATATTATTTCATCTGCATCTCTTATGTAACCGATCATAACTGTGAAACAATGGGTCGTAGAGTCAAAACGGACGATAGTAAAAATAAATAAATAAACAAAAACGTTGTCTATTTCCACAAAAAATAAAGAGTTACAATGTTAAATCGATTTCGACGATTAGGCCATCATCAGTAACAAAAAATAAATTTTTTCACCAACTATAAGTTTTTTCACTAACTTCCGTCTTGAAATGGGTTTCCACAACTTCGCCGCGAGTGATTTAGTTCGGGTCGTAGAGTGTTTGGAAGAAAACGGATCGGTTCGGCTCAATTAAGTCTTTAAATTTGTTATTTTGTTGTGCCGTTTGCCGATCACTCTTGGACATACTACTTGAAATATAAGAATAATAATTATATAATGAAAATGTATATGATACGTACATAGCCTATAAGAATGGGGTTGGACAGGGTCTGTATAATGTACGAGGTGGTAGTCGTCACTTTCCTCGTGACGTCGCTACACGAGCTGGAGCGATCGTTCCCGCCTCCGAGCGATCCCACTTCCCTCTCTTCTACAACCCGGTACTTCCCTTCCCACCTATCTACCTCCCTGAGAAAGCATTACACATAAATCAGTTCTATTAAAGCTATCAAACAAGCCTTTTTACTTTCCTTACTTAACCCGAAGGGTGAAGGGAAAGTCTTGCAATGACCCTGAAAATCAATTTCTAAAACTCATGCTAGGATGGGTATTTTGTTCAACCTGAACCCATATCTATACGTTTCACGAAAATGTAGGTGTGTGTGTATGTATGTAACTCGTGTACACGATTGCGACCTTACGGTTCGACATGACAAAATTCCAATTTTGGGGTAGGGTTTCTATACCCAAGAGATTTCTACTGTAGACAAATCAGCTTAAAACGATCTTTTTTAGGGGGTTAAAAAAAATCAGAATAGGTGAAAAAACGTCGTCCCTAGCACTTTTTTCGCCTTTTCTCCAAAATGGCTGGAGGGATTTTGATGAAATTCACAGGAGTTACTTTTCTTGTGGGTACAAATCATATTAGATGCCCTTGATGCTTGGGGAAGTACTCTAAGGGAGGTGATTAACAAAATACTTCCAAAAATAAGTTAAACAAGTTGGGAAAGTAGTGTGAACCCTCGGACCAGATGTTTTCGTTAATCCCCCTCTACCGTTTAAAACATATTTCCGGTTCCTTGCAATTACAGTAGGTATCACTCAAATCATAAAATTGATTGACGTTTAGGACATAATTCGATTAATGCGTTATTAGAGGTCTACTCAGATTATAAATGATCTTGGCTTAATTTATGAATTTTTTCATAGGTGTCAAATTTAATTTAATTTCATTTATAATTCAAATTATTTTGCAGGAACGCAAGTTTTTAAGGCATTAACACCTATCCTCTTCCCCATAAGAAGCTAATTTTGAATTGCAATGAAAACTTGACAGGTTGGTTGACAAGGGGGATCATAACTTATAAGTTTCTACGCTAGTGCCATTACATTTGATCTGATCAGTGCCCTAAGAAATGCTCCGCCGCTCACCCTCCTAGTACGATATCATTATTGTTTGTTTTCTACAAAATTGACTCGAATTAGATAGTTCGGAAGATGTTGTGTGTATAAGTAACTTCCCAAATTTACATAAGAGATGAGAATTTGGAAATATGAAGGATTCTTACCATCCGTAGGGAATCTCTATATTAGGAATAGGATAATAGTGAGTCGCTCACTCGTCTACCCTGCAGACTTAATGCAAGAAAGTTACAATTTTTGTGAGTAAATAGATAAAAACGTTTTACCTATAAATTTCATGCGTCATGTTCTTAGAGTTCATGGCTCCTGGAGTTTTCATTAAGGTTTCCTTCCAAAGAAGAGGATCATTCATGATGTGTGTACCTACGCTAAGTTCGACTTTCAACCTTCAAGTTTTGAGCGTTATAGAAATTTGTTCAATATAAAAATCCAGATAATGAATCTCTAATTCATCAAAATAGATGAATTTGAACCGATGCGGCAGGAGATAGGAAGAGTGCAAGGTGCTGCGTTCTACTTCCAGCTTCTCACATTCGAATCCCTTTTGTGGTCAAGATCACATACAAAAATTCTGGTTCAGTGAGGATTTTCTCACGGATTCTGTTTCAGGGAGTTCTGAACTAAATTTCTTTCTTCTAACAGTGAGTTTTGAGCACCGAATCCAACCAAAACCATAAGGGCGACCCTGAATAGTGAGTGAGAGATATGTAATCTGCTGTCAAAACTTGTTTGTGGCATTCGACTGATGTGACGGTACAACTAACTAGTAACAAAGTTATTTCGTCGTGCCAAAATATGTAAGAAGAATTATTCGACCGAATTCGTGATATTGTATTGGAAACTGCACTACAAATTGTCCCTCCCCTGAATATAATTGTAGATTCATCCAAAACGCCGTTTTTTTTAATTGGCGAAGGTTTTGTAATATTCCCTACTCGTATATTGAAAATGGAAAGTGGATACTGATGTCCGACGAAGACTACATCTGAATGAGGTAAGATTGGCCAACGAATGCTCCAATGCAAGAAGTATAATAAATATACGGAAACTGCCGCAGTATTAGCTCAAGAAAAATTTAGCGGTGTACTCCATCATTAAAAACGGCGAAAACCTGTTATTTCTACGAATTTATAACTTCCACACTTCGTACAATGATCAGTGAAAGCAGTTATTGTTATTACTAATGATTGATCACTCGAATTTAGGGAGAAAGAGAAGAACAATAAGTTAATGGATAACAAACCAAATTAATCCTTGGAGACAGTTGAGAGTTGTGGGGTGCTGAATTCATATTGCTCGTTTTAATCCATAAATGGAAGGTTGCTTTCGGGACGCCGCTCAGCAAACGGTATCTTTATCCCCTGGCTCAATGCTGTAATTCGTGAGGGATGAAAGAGTTATTAGTTTTGGGCTTCAGCCAAGGCGGTTCGTCCTCACTTAATCCCCTCCCCGTTCACGTTATTCTTCTCCGCACCTCTGGCTCGCCCTAGGCCCTTTCTCGAATACAATATAGGTTTTCAAGAGCGAAATCCAAAGGTCTATAACTTTTCTAGTTCCCGATCCGAAGGAGAACATTACAAAGTTTTCAAGGCGAGAGTGGAAGGTAACCTGGATTTAGTATTTGACCACCTCGCCATTATGTACCTATCACCATTGATGTAGAACTGCATCCTGTTCAGTTGCACAAAATTCGATCATTTAGCGGGTTTATTTTACCAAACTTTGTTTTATCAATTATTACTGGGCTTTCCTAAATTAGCATTTTGATTTGAGTTAAAAAAAAAAAAAAAAAGTAAAAAACACATAATCGCAATCGCATCAACAGTCACACGCGCATCCGAGATGTTCTGGCCGCCACTACCGGAATTCACTGTAACATGCATAACACTCAAAAGTTTCTGCTCGAGTTCGATCAAATTTGAAGAATAGTTCGGGTCTCACCTCTAGATGGTATCTTATGAATCGCATTTGCTCCCAACCAATGATATCGTCAGCGCATTCTCAAACATGCGCATACCCTGCTGACACCTCCATGATGCCTGCATTCAATTCAGTAAGCCTAATCGTCTAATTCTTTCAATCAATGTCATTATTTAAAAATTCTGATAATCTATACGATCATGATAACAATTCAAAGGTTTAAACCTAAATATTTCAGATATAACTTCTATTCAACTTGTAGGTACTGCTTTGACAAAATATGTACAAAAACAACAGAGCAGCGATTTCCCCATCGTTTCCCTCATTGCTGTATAGAAATTCGCGAACACGCCTCGCAACAACATTTCATTGTATGATCAAGCTGCACAACTCTCTCATGATAACAAAGTCTGGTGGTTCGATGGAACTGGGCCGGCGGATCCGGAGTTGGACAGCAGCCATCCTCTGTGGGCACATCGCTGGATCCTGAAAATTCGGGGTGCTTTTGCTTCGGCTCAACGATGGGACATTTGCGAGGTTGAACAACTCAAGGAGAGAGTTCTTAATGTGTTATATGAACGTAAGTGAAGACATCACTTATTTCTTCGGGGCATGTACTGCCTTGATGGAGTTCCGAGTTCACTATCTGTGGGTCACTGTGCTCGGTTTAGACTCTATGGTCAGTTCCCTAAACAACCGAGAGCAATGGTTTAAGGTGGCTGAATGTTCATACCACTCTTGGAAATCCTGTCGTTCCTCATAACAGAATTTAACTGGCGAGAAAAATTCGAAAACTATTTTTGCGCATTGACTAGTCATGACTATCTTACTAACTACCCCATGAACACCTCCCCCAACTCAAGTGATGGCTCTGAACGCCCCAGCAGACGGACATCAAGTCCATTGCCGTTTCACGTTATGGCATTTACGAGTAAGTAAATCCCAATGATATACTTACAAAGTTAAGCCGAATTATTTATCAGTATAGTCATCATTTAGTTATTTTGAAAAGTATCCGTTTTGTTCTCTGTGAAACACTATGTATGCATTCATATTTCGTCTAATATACATGTTGTATTCTATATTCTATTCTGTATTCATAAAAAAATCCAGAAGAAGAACAGGCAGATTATGTCACGGTAAAACGACCATTACTTTCTTTCTAACAATGAACTACTGTTCGGCATAATGACAGGTTTTCCTCTTTTCTAAACACAGGAATTTTTGAAAACCAATGACGTACTTATCAAATTGTATTGGGCAAACAGCTTGTCAGACAGATGCCACGCCGCTTTGGATTAAGATTGGTTAAGTTGATGTATGAGCTTAGAAAAAGCTCTATTTTTTTTCGAGATATGTGAGAGGTTGGGAGTCTGAATTGTGTGCGGTACCCTCTGCGCCAGTGCGACGCTAGGCTCTTGGGCTAATAAGACACAAGAGTTCTGGCACATCAAACGAGCTCTTGAAAACTTCTTTGGGAATTTATCGAATTTTTTAAGGAAAATAAGGCAACAGCATTTAGGGAAAGACTTATTAAAAAAATTTCTCAATGCATGTCTATTTTGTGAAAATCTGAGCCAACCTCTGAATTTTCGCAGTTTTATACATGAATGTATGCAAATACACATACAATTCTTCATGGCTTCATTGTTCTGAGCCCCTTTTTGTCCGTACTCAAACCATGATTGTGTTTTCTCGTTGCGCACTCTGTGCGGCTCTGGAGCGGAGAAGATTAGTTTCTTGGAGCATTTATACGAGATACCAACTCTCTCACGGTGTCAGCAAAACAGATCCTCTCGCAATGGAGTGCAGAGCTCTTGCCTAAAGACACCACATTTTTTCTACTCCACACCCCACTTCTCGACATCGGCACGCAAGGATCAAGGGACAGAAAAACTCCCTTGCAGCGGGTGATTGTACTAGTCATTGTCATTAGGTACTATCCTCATTCTCCTTTATAATATCTGCTGCCCTCCTGGGAATTACCAGTGCATGATTAACATGGAGTACTCATGGAGAGAACAATGCTGTGTATGAGACCGAGAAACAAGGCTGGCTAAAGCTACATAAATGCCAACACGAAGGAGAGAGTATCTCAGGACACAGGCACTGACTTACTAAAGCTAAGAAAGGACTGCAATAAAGGAAAGAAATGAGCTGTTTGTAACTGCTTCACAATCAACGATTGGTGTTTGGCGTTGCTGAGAACCATGCTGAGGTGGTCATCTATTGGTGGTGCTACATTCCCATTCGGTTGCCGTAGCGTTTGGTGAGCGCCTCCAGCAAAACATGAGTGAGTTGCGAACCAATTCTGACGCTATGACCTTCAGCCAACAAAATGGCTACAAATACAACATTTCTCTATAATCTATAAGATTGATCATTTGAGATATAGGCTGAACCATACCCAGTCCCTCTATCACTGGAGTTAAGTGGAGTGAGGGGCTTCTAGTCATTTTGTGTATTCTAATTTGACTCCTCAGGTGAAAATGTTATCAGACCACTGTCCACCTGATTCTATGATTCTGAGACAAGCTACTAATTTCATTTCTGGTGAGACGGGTTGGCACAATGGAGTTAATTTTGATTCTTAATGCTTATTTTAATTGAACTGTGAAGTTCAAAACATTTTCCTAGAGACATCTGAAAATATTCAAAAAAAATATTTTTCTCTATCAACAGGTTTTCAAGTTTTGTAATTTTGTGTTGATCCCTATGCCAAATTGCCTCTTCTTCTTCCGGCTCCTTTCTTGTTCTTCATCAGCTTCGAGTGTAGCTGCTAATGAAAAAAGTCTTCGAATACGTACTAAAACCATTCTTCAATGAAACGATCACAACTGGATGACCACTTAATGGGTGGCTCTGCTCTGCCCTATGAATTTTCCTCTTTTTTGACATAATGTGGCAACAGTCGTCATCACTAAGTCCTCTGTCGATGCTCCCAGACGAAGCAAGAAAATATGCTGTATATCTGGTGAGCTGGGATTCATAGTGACCGTATCTCACATCAGGGAGGCTCACTAATTAAATCCAGAGTTAATCCAGTTACCTGACTGCTGTATTTGACGGATAAATCCCGAGTCTAGATTAAATCTTCTTCTCAATTGTGAAACAGGCCCTAAAAGTGAGATATGATTCCACATAACGTCAAGAGCAGCCACTTCAACTGTAATCAACCTAGGAAGGTTTATACGATAGGAATCAGTAACACAGCAACTCACCAGATCAGGTGCCAGTCAATTTGGTTCAGAAATCTTGCTCGTAATTCCGTTGAAATTTCAACTTTGTTGGTTGGATTCAAAAGCTTTAATTTCACGAAGATGAAACTAATCTTTCTCTCTTACTTAACTCTCTAGTAAAAATCTCAACCAACTCCTGATGATTTCTTCTGGTTTGGTCCAATAGTTTAGGTGTTTTGCCTCTGACAACAACCAATTTTCAACAAAGTAGCGTAGCCATTGGTTATCCGATTGCGATGCAATTCCTAGAGCAAATCTTGAAAGTATAGATAAATATTTTATTGGCATAAAATCGCAATGCCAACAAGCAAGTAAATTAACTAAACAGTTCTTGAAAGAAAACGAGCATACTGCCTACCTATTTCAATTATTCCAACCTATTCAATTATGATCAATCAATGATTAGTCAACTTATTGCCGGCGAAGGGGGCAAGCCGGTGCTGCCGACAAGAGTCAATGCTCAGCCCGATGACGAAGGTCAGCTTCTCGACGTTTATACTCGTATATGATTATTCGCTGATTCGGAGACAATGTGTTTATGAACATTGCGTTATTATGGTGGTATCTTCCGTGCTATGTTTTAATAATTATCATTGGGATACAAAGAATACTTGAAATGAAAAGTTATCTGTTTCAAACAGCACTCACCAGAATGCTATTCAAAGAGCTAAACCCAAATGAAATGAACCAAGAGTTTTAAACACATCTTATATTGGGACTTTCAGGCAAATAAAGTTTTCTTGGAACGTTAATTGGATTTAGTAGCATAATAGTACAAAATTTCAGATCTAATAATTTCCGGATGCTTAAAATTTTAAAACAACAAATTTTTAGTAAACAGCTGCCTGATGGAGAAATTTTTACAAAGATTAAACACCTCCACTGAGCTAAAAGTTTTAGGATTATACAGTCGTAATTTCAGTTTACATTTTTGTAAAATATAAATAAGGTTTTCAAGGTTGATTAATTCTACTCCAAACTACAATTCCATGTTGGACCATCCAGATCGGACCAGACTTTCATGAACAGTTATCGGGTCACAAGATGACAGCACTCTCCAATGATTATAAAATACATAAATTTGTTTAGTTTTATTAACCAAATAAGAATGTGACTCTTCCATGACATTTTTTCGTATATAATGATTCCTAAATATTTGTGTTTATGCACTCTCTCAGTAGAATCAATGAGATAACCTCAGAGCAGTTATGAATTCAGAATTTATGAACAGTCTGCAATTGCGTCATATCAGCTATCTGGCCTACTAACAAATATTTCGTTCAACAACATTTAAAATAAGCAGATTATTCACTATAAAATCTGCTAAAATCGATGAGCGAATAATATATCTGTTTTAGAAAATACTTCTTTCCAATCTTCTTCAGTCACCGAAAGAAGAGTATCATCCGATAAGAGGGAAAACTTATATAAACCCAAAGCATATTGATGTAGATTAAAAATAAAATGGGCCCTGGAGTGCTCCCTTGAATCATACCACATTCATTGCTTTTAGCACTTTGCCAGTTATTGATGCTTTGAAACCAGCAGAAGCTGCGCCTCCTTCGCACGTATTTACTGCCAAAGCTAACCTGATCCAACAATAAAGTGCTGCTTTAGAACTAGTATTTTTATATAGTAAAGTTCATCTGTCAAATCGAAAAGAGACCCTTCTACCCTCAAGGAAATTGCACTGAGCCTTGGATAGCAAATCGTTCTCCTCGAAATAAATGGATAAACTTTGTTTTAATCATTTAGCGAATTTTCGTAAAAAATGAAGCTATTACAATGGCTCCAAAAATTTTAAAATAAAAATTTTCGAAAAATTTCTTCATTGAAATCCGTTTTGAGACATTCTGAAACGAATCCTGGAGTTAAACGCTTTTTTCATATATATATATATATATATATATATATATATATATATATATATATATGGGCTAGTCTTTGGTACGCTTACTGCGAGGAGGCTGCAAGAGTTGGATCGTGAAGTTCGCTCTGCTGTGCGATCTTGGCTAGGCTTTCCACCTGGTGTCCCAAGTGCCTATATCCACGCACCAGTCAAGGCTGGTGGGCTCGGTATTGTCTCTCTCTCTCAGCCAGCATCCCATCTTTACGCCGCCAGCGCCTGCTTGCCCTTAGGGGCTCGAGCTGGGGGGTCGCCCGCACTGCTGCTGACCTGGACTTTGTCAGGCAGCAGTTGTTGAGGTGTGACCGAGCAAGACCATCTGCTCCTAAACTCAGCTCATCAGCTGAGTTCGCTGCTGCGCTGCATGAGCCAGTAGATGGTAAAGAACTCCGACAGTGCTCTGAATCCCCCATCTCTTCCCAGTGGGTGGAATGGGCTTCAGAGGGCATTGGGGCCCCCGACTACTGCCGTTTTCATACCGCCCGGGTGGCTACACTAGCCACCTCGGTGAGGTGTTCGAGGAGTAGTCGCGGAACAGTTAACACCCTTTGCCGTGCCTGTCGAGGTAAAAATGAGAATCTGTATCATGTGGTGCAGCAGTGTCCTCGTACTCTTAGTGGCCGCATTCTCCATCACGATGCGGTCGCCAAGCAGATAGCAGGCGCTTTGTCACCCAGCAGTTGGGCTGTTGAGAGGGAGAAACTATATCTACATGCTGAGTGACCGGGGCAAGAAGCCGGATATTGTTGCCGTCAAGCCCAATGGGTCTGCCATAATCCTGAATGTCCAGGTTGTCAGTGGCAGCGTGGACATGGAGCAGACCTGGCGGGCTAAAATAAATAAGTATGACAGAAGTGACCTGCGGCAAGCAATTTCCGAGCTAAAAGGAGTGGCGACCAATAACATCAAGGTCATGGCTGCAACGGTGTCATGGCGCGGGAAAAGCGCCACGGAGTTACTTGAGTTGGGAAATCTCAGCAGGAGTGCTCCGTGGTATCACCACCCGCGTCCTGAGGGGTTCTTACTTGACCTGGTGGTCGTTTTATAGGGCCACTTCCTTTCATCCCACTCTCCCTCCTCATCCTGCAACTTCCCTTATCCCTAGAGCCGGCGTCGAGTAAACCTGGGCGTCCTCCCCACTTTTTTATTTTATTTGTTTATTTTTCAATTTAATGGTGTGCCCCCTCCGCCTTTGAGGGGAGTTTCGTAAAAAAAAAAAAAAAAAAAAAAAAAAAAAAAAAAAAAAAAAAAAAAAAAAAAAAAAAAAAAAAAAAAAAAAGGTGTGTGTGAGTGTGTCATTCCGTATGATAACGATAACTCTCTTTAGGATTGAGACAACAAAATTCCGTTCTTGCGCCAAAAAAATCAAGCTTTCCAAACGAAAGGATGAGTTCGTTGGCCAACACTTTTCGAGCACATCAAATTGGTCAAATTTGAAAAAATTTGTTTAAAAAAAATCACTAAAAAATTTAAAATTCCTGAATAGATTAAAAGCCTCAAAACACACGGTGTAGTGGTTTCTCGAATAAAATTCACTATTGCGTTTTCCTGCCTTCCCAATTCAATTTCGAGATGGTTTCATCTATGAATGTATTTCGAAAATGTATTGGTGATTTGGAACGTGGAGTGATATCAATTAAAATCATGTTTATTACTGTACTGTAATTTTTAATAATTGAAATTAAGAACGTCGTGATAAATCTTCGAAATAGGTATGCAGTACAGTGTTCGAATTGGACTTGTAGGCAATAAAGTGTATACGATTAAGTTGTACCTATACGGTGCAATGGTCGGAGGTGCGGAAATTGGTAGGTAGGTGGAAAAACCTGAAGGCACCTCAGGTGCGTAAACACACAACCAACTAATCTACACACAACCACCTGACTGCTTTCCGCAAACACCTAGTCTGCAGAGTTGAGACACTCTGAAACAGGTGATCAAGGTTCCCCAAACAGCCACTAGATGGTTTCCTCTCTTGTTCCCATGCCAGAAAAGTGAACTGTTAAAGGTGGGTAAGATGTCACATATAACAGTGGGAGGGTGGGGTACACTCACAACCGACTAATCCTAATCGACATCCAACCACTCTACTGCCTTCCCCAAACACCTGCTGTGCAGAGTTGAGGTACTTTGAAAGAGGTGATCAAGGTCCCCCTCCCACCACAGTCATTATATGTGTTTCGATGAGTTAATGTGAAACTAGGTAGCTCAATTATTCGAAATTACTTTGCTGCTCATTTCTTTCCGGTCTGAAATCAGAAACAGATCGTGCTATCAGGTCCTCAGTTTATTTCCATAAAATGTCGTAAATTAATAGGCTTAAACGATCTAAAAAAACTGAATAGGTAACTCATAAAATGAAAATGCTCTAAAATTGTGCTAAACCTCAGGAATGAAATATTGCTGATCAAGAAGGAGTGATAGCGCCATGATGGCGATGTCAGTTTTTTTTAAATATATATATATATATATATATATATATATATATATATATATATATATATATATATATATATATATAGTTTTGATGAAAAATGAAAACACTCGCGTGTAATATTATTTTGAGGAGTTACAGAAGGTTGGAAAAAGATAGGAAACACTTAAATAAACTTACAAATTTGAGAGAATATTTCGCTGTGTCAGCGTCGTCAGCTCTCAGCCAGCTGACGACGCTGACACAGCGAAATATTCTCTCAAATTTGTAAGTTTATTTAAGTGTTTCCTATCTTTTTCCAACCTTCTGTAACTCCTCAAAATAATATATATATATATATATATATATATATATATATATATATATATATATATATATATATATATACCTATATATAAAGTGAAAAGTTTGCTCAACTCGTCCTCAATAGTGATAACTCGAGACTCTGGATTAATTTTCCTTTAGTTCTGTGTGGCGCAATGAGCATTAAATCACTTGTTCCCACATTCCGATCTTGTTTGTAGTTTTTGAGATCTCGATTTTTTAGTACTTCAACCGTTGAATTTCACCCCTTGATGGAAAGTAATGCCGAGATTACTCGCACATCTCCGGCCGATGTATGATTTTCGAACCAAGTTTCATAAACTTCGGCCCCGTATTTTCGGAGAAAAGCTGGAGACGACAGCGGACGGAGGGATTCGGAGTAAGGAAATCAGAAGGTGGAAAATTAGCAAGTTATGTGTGGTTAAGTAAGTTCGAATATCTTCCAAAATATCTAAAATTCTTTAAATATTGGCAAGTCGATTTTTTAACGATTTTCATAACTTCTTAACTGGCCGATAAAGTTTATGGAGGAAGGGGGGGGGGGGGGGGGGATCTTCCCGAACCTCCCTGGTGCGATGGCCGTGACAAAGGGTAGTGGTTTTTCGACACAACAGAGGCTGCGTCGTATTTCTCACCAAACCGTGTTTTATGATGATATAAACGAACCCGACTGACTCCCATGGAGAGTGCAGAATGAAAATACCAAACATGAATAAACGGGTATGTGAAGCTGCAAAATAATTTGCAAGTACATAGTAAGATAAATGCGTCTGTAATGACCTCCATTCAAATGAGAAGCACAAGAAAAATTGAAGTGCGCCTAGGAAATGGAGAAATGATAAAAACTGAACGCAATATGTCAGTTCCACCCCTTTCATATCCAGGAGAAAACCATTATACAAAAGCTCATAGTTTGTCAAAAGGCGTCTGGACAGCCTGGGGGTTTTGTATAAAGACTATGCAGAAGGCTGAAGGAACAAAAGGATGACAAAGCGAGCCCTTTCTTCCAAGATCGCATTTCCCCCCGCTTTTTCAGACCAATAATCTTTCTTCCAAGCGAATATTGCACACCTCTGCCCTTTTGAGAATATTTTTCATTTCCTTCGCTGCTGAGGTGTTGTCAAATGAATGAGGGAAAAAAGCAAATTACCAGGAATCCAGCAGTGCACGATATTGTTTTGTCATTTAGAGCTCGATATCTATATTGGAAGCCTATTCGAATGATAACGACAAACAAAATACATATATATATATATATATATATATATATATATATATATATATATATATATATATATATATATATATATATATAAATTAATGGGTAACGTATCACAGTAATTAATGGATGCCTGTCTTAATTACTAAAAATCACAATGAAAAATATTCATTGCGAATGAATGAAGTCGTTCCAGTCATGTGGCTTGCTCGTATGAGCGAATTTTTGTAAATTGTCGTACTATATTATGTTACATTGTTTTGAAAACTGAAGATTTTGTGGGAAAAACTATTGTTAACTACCTATCAATTTATCAATTTTATAGCCAAAAAACCCGTTTTAAATAATAAGCTTCAGTATGTCATCTTGAGGCATGACGGAACTCAGGTCAAACCATTCGGAGGAACATTCGCTTAACACTCTCCGCCATTTTGACGAGTTCTTGGCAAAATGGAGACCAAATCGAATGAGAACTCCAATGCATAACGCTCCATAGTTACGTACATACAGTATTCGTATGACATTTAATTTCTTGTAGGCGCTGGTGACCCCAGACAAACCCAAGCGCCCGATGGACCCTCAGAGGAATCGCTTGGATATAAGGGAAAGTCAACTCTGAGCCCATTGTCACTCCCAAGTCGCGCACCCTATCAACACGGCCAAGGGTTTGCATATTAATCGTGTAATCAACTATGATTGGGCTCTTAATACTCAGAAGAGATATACAAAAACATTAATCAACGTTTAGGGATATTCTACTCCGCCAAAACCAATCCCTCGGTCCATCCAACGCTCTCAGCAACACCAAACAATCTTTCACTATTTTAATCGGAGCCTGCATCTTAAGATCAACCGCAAAAAGCAGGCTGAATACGTCGGAGAGGATTAGGCCTAAATACGATCCTTGAGACACCCCAGGCAACAGTTGGAAGTCATTAGACCTGTCCCAGCTGGACAGGTTGCATTCTGTAGGTTGGACAGATTGCATTCTGTTCTCGAGATATTTTGTAAACCATTCCAACATACTGCCACAAACTCCTAAACGTTCCAACTTCACCAACAACAACTTGAGATTAACCTAATCAAATGCTTTTGAAAATTTGGTATAGGTAACATCCAACTGCTATCGACTTTTCATTGCATCCAAAGCAGCATCTCGTAATACCAGCAAATTCGTTGTGACAGATTTATATGGTCGAAATACCATAAAATGTTCCATGTAATGTTGGTTTACGTGGAGAGTTGCGTTGACTATTGGACAAATAACATCACAAATGAGATTTTCACGAATCTTTTCCAGAGTTCAATTTCGAAACAGGCCGGGTAACTCAACTTAGTGGAGAACTCGCTATAAAAGTAGACCAAACAGCCTATTTTATTCCATGGAAAATTGAAGCAGGATTCATATCATGGAGAAAGAAAGGTTCTTAATGGGGCTCCGACTATAAAACGCTGTAAATTATTACACTAAGGTTTATTATTTCAGTATTGGATAGATCTTCTGCGCACACGTATATACAAAGTTATAGCGTACTAGAAAAAGAGTAGTTGATTTTTCCCTTTTCCAACACTGAAACCCATCTAAAGTGCAAACGGTTGATTGAACACTGATCCGAGTGGTCTTGTTCGATTCAGCAAACTGGCTTTTATCTGAATCAAACAGAGAAAAATTCTACCTTTCAAAAAGTCCATTCCACTAAAAATCATTAGGCTCACGCAAAACATGTACAAGGGATACAGGTGTCAAGTTATTCATAATAATATAATACTCTGACCTCACCAAGTGCCGTTCGTTTGGGTTGTAGACGGGACTCTTTCCTGTTCCAATTTTGTTATGGTAATGGATCTACTGTTGAGGCTGGCATTGGGAAGAAGAAAGAAGGGGGTTCAGTGGGGCCTACGATACCGTTTGGAGGATTTGGATTACACTGATCACTTCTGTCTCCTGGAACAGAGATCCTGTGACATGGCCTATAAGCTCGAAAAGTTGAACGATTTTTATTCCCTCAAGAGATCTCCTAGAAGTGGATGGTCAGGCTGTCGAGTTTGAGGATTCCTTTCAATTTCTGGGCAGTAATGTCAAAAGTGGTGGAGGCACTAACCACGACATTAAAAACAAAATTAGGAAAGCAAATGGGTCATTTGATCAAATATATCCGGTATGGCAAAATAGAAATATATCTTTAAAGCTGGTTTCACATGGAGCGGTACGAGCATAACAAGCGGAAAGACGGAAGGCCGGAAAATCAGTGGAGGGGGCGGCGGAATGCGGCAGGGTGTTCACATGAAGCGGTCACCTTGGTGAACGGAATCATAACCTTCCTACTGAAACAATCTATGATCTGAAACCTCTACTTGCGGTTATCAACATTCCTGTGCAATGAGATTGCGCTCTGCTCGAGAGAACGCGGCAAAGGTATAAAAATTTCTACCGCCCATTCCGGCAACATGGCAGCCACCATCCTCAACTGTTGTCCCAACAGCCAATCAGATTGCGTTCCGTCTTCCGCTCGTACCGATCCATGTGAAACCGACTTAAGAACAAAATTTCGCCTGTTGGAAACAAAGTCAAGTCAGTACTCTTATATGGTTGCAAAACTTGAAAGGTAACCAAGGTTCTAAGCAGGAAGATTCAATCCGCTGCTTACGCCGAATTCTGGGTGTAGTGGCCCGAAGTCATCTCAAACGAGGCACTTTGGGAAAAGACCAACTAGAAGCCTATCTCTGTTGGGATTAGAAAGAGGAAGTGGAAATTGATTGGCCACACCCTGAGGAAATATAAGGACTCCGTGGAACGACGAACACTGGATTGGATTCCACAGGGGTATCGGAGAAGAGGAAGACCGTGAAAGATATGGAGAATTCCAGTGGAGGAAGAGGCGAGTTGGGCTGGGAAGACTTAGCAGGAAATTAAGGTCTTAGCCATAAACAGAGATGAATGGCGCAACTTCACTCAGGCCCTATGCTCTGATTGAACTAAAATCCTCATCGTATTTGGGGAAAGAAAAATTAGCAGCATCGGCATAAAAATGGATTTCCTGAAGGTTTCAAGGGCGAAGAATCTAAATTTGAAGTTTTTTTCTCGATAATCTCTGTCTGTCCGAATCTACTTGTCTGTGGTATCGTTACTAAGCAAAAATCGACGAAACTTGGCACACATGGCGCCCTGTTCAAACATAAACCACGAATGGAGTCAAACGTCGTCAGATGAGATTATCTGAGAAATATCGGGCGGGCGTGAAACAGTCGCGGAAGTCGTGAAACAGACTGGAAGGGGGGGGGGGGGGGGTATAACGGAAAAGTACCGATTTGTCCCGTTCTTGTATCTGAGTGCGCGAGAACGATAGACCGACAACCGACCGACTGTTCTATATAGCGCACCCACGACCATTCGAGTACAAAACCGCACTCCACCGCAAAGCACATACCGGCCACAACGTTATTATACCTACTGTACTTTCAACAAGTACTTGGATGCGAACAGAATCGATCGGATAATGTTCAAGATTATGAAAATTTCATTTTTTATAAAGGTATATTCAAGATGAAACGGTGTTTAGCGGAGCGATCAAAAAGGGAAGTTAGAACAGAGAGTAACAAGATGGTAGTGAGCGCGGCAAGTAGGAAGAGACGACCAGCAGGGCATCGCGTCATCAGTGAACAGTGTTGACCAATCCATCACAGGAGGAAAGTATGGAGGTGTTGGAAAAGTACTAACAACGTTCACTAGATTCACTCACTGGGGCCATTATTGATTATTGTGGAAACAGAGAAATAGGTGAAAATGATTTTAAACAATATCACAATTAAATTTCAAACACAAAATAACTACTTAATACTAAGTACCGACAAATCTACCTACAACAGTTCCTGCCAGCCTTTGGTGTTGTGTTGTAAATGAACCGGACCAGGTTCTCTACCGTTTAAAGGTGAGCCTAGATAAAACATCTATCTAATTTATTTATATTAACTCCTAGTATTTTAAGCATTTTAACTATTAAATCCATAGCATCATTTTTTGTATTTGTTCTCATTATCATACCGTCCACTGCTTTACGATTATCCAGCCCGATGTTGCGGTGTCTCGCCCCATTGTGCGCAGCGCCGGCGCTATCCCCCGTCCGAAGCTTTTATCCAAAACTACAGGACCAAATTTTAAGATCCTCGGATCGAAAATCTCAAGTCCTCGAGGATGTGCCTGTAATCATGGCATTAACTGGGTTCAACCTCTCAGAGTGAAATTTAATGGATGAAAAATTAAAAAATTAGGATTTCGAAAACTTTCGGAATAAAAGCGTATTTTAGCGAATTTTCAATGCTATTGCAATAGCTTCATAAACATAAATTTTAAAATAAAAGTTTTTGAAAAATTTCTCCATTGAAATCCGTTTTGTGGCATTCTGAAACTATTCCTGGATTTTAACATTTTTTCGTATATATATATATATATATATATATATATATATATATATATACATATATATATATATAAATATATATATGTGTGTGTGTGTGTGTGTGTGTGTGTGTGTGTGTGTGTGTGTGCGATTCTTGCGCCAGCATATAAAGCTATCCAAACGAAAGGATGGGTTTGTTGGCCAGCACTTTTTGAACACATTAAATTGGTAAAATTTCAAAAAAAATGTACTAAAAAAATCACTAAAAATGGCTAGAAACGGCTAAAAATTGGTATATTTATATTATTTAGCAGAATATTGCTCGAATAAAGTTTAATAACTATAAAATAGAACATTCAGACATGTATGTACAAAATATGGCTTAATTCGCTCATACGATCTAAATCATACAGGCATGACTCCGAGTCTAATGGAACGATTTTGATGACATTTCCAGAGATTGTGCGGGATAGCTTCTAGACAGTCCCGTATAACATTCATTACCGCTACATGAATAGCAGTCTGTGCGCATGTGTAAACGTTAATTTACAATAACGTCAATTTCTTATCATCCATTGGTCCGATTTCGTTCAAACGCGGAATAGATATGTTTCATAAAAATTCCTTATGAATTATATCGCGATTGGTGGAGTAATGACTATAGCGCCGCAATACCAAAATCGATCAACACGGACAAAACTTTCAGAATAGTGGACCAATTTTTATGAAATTTTCATGGATTGTGAGGTTTAGCTCCTAGATGTTCCCCAATAAATTTAATTGCCGTTGGATTAATAGTAGTCTGTGCGCATACGCAAACATCAATTTCTGATAACGTCGATTTATCAATAATTTCGAATCGTACTTTGATCTTCAACTAATTCTATACGCCCTTGTTACAATAGGTGAGGAAGCTATACTGCCCACCCAACTTGGCAGACGTTTTTATTTTTACTAGATGTAACTGATCTTTAATAAAATAATTTTTCTTCTTCTTCTTCTTCCATGATCAAATAACCAAAAACGAAGAGCAGGTAACGCAAAACGATCGAAAGGAAGTGAACGTCGATGTTTCCGATAACTCCAGGGTTTGTACACGGAACCCGTTACATCTCAAGTTCACAATTGTTAAAGAACTATACTTCAAACATACTTGAATGGATCATAAGTAATTCTAAAGAAGTATTATAGACCAAAGAAGGAACAAGATAATATGAACTCAGATGTGCTTGAAGGGATTCCTACAAATAAAATGAATTTCTAAGGGGCGGGAGGTCAGCAGGGACGAGATTTGTCGTTTACTAGATGATTATTAAGGGGAATAAAGAAAATATTCATCAAAATAACTATTAAAAAGGAGTTTAATAGAACTTTTGTGGCAGCACCGATACAATTACATAAGCTTCTAGATACAAATTAATTAGTGAAATTATGTTTATCTTGAATTGGGTTAAAATCTAACCAAAGCCAACATCTACTCGTAGAAGGCAAACAAAGCACTACGATAAGATTTCAAAAGGCGTCCTATTCACAAGGAACGCTGGAAATAAACTTATCACATTGAAAAGTAAACTGATAATTAAACAAACAAACTCAACAAACAATAACAACAATCATTTACAAACGAACGACGGCAGAGTCACAGCTAGCACGCAGAACGAAAATTTGCTGCATTATCCTCACCCTCCATCTTCCTCGCGACGGTTCCCAAGAAGGTAACCTGTTCAAGTTCAGATTAGTTGATCACTACATCCATATTGAATCAAATTATAAACGGATGGCACGGGATCTTAAATAATAGATTTCACAAAATTTCGAACACGACACTGAAACTATATTTTTCTTGAACTACAATTAAACAAACAATTCATTCAGGGAAGAATTCAGGGAACGTAGTTGCCAGTAGAAACAAATAACAATCTGGATTCGACCCAACATAACTGATCAATTTTGAGTCCGATTTACCAACAAGCTTCCGATTCTCCACATATATAATTGAAGAAGGAGAAGGAACTTTGTGCCTTTCCCCACCCAGGGTCATCATTTGAACCCCTAAGCAGCGCGTAATCTTACCGTAATTGCACACCATCTGTTATAGCTATTATTAAACTCTAGAGTTCACACCTATGGTGTTTGCTTTCAATTTCCTAAGTCAACAAAGTATTTCTCAATCTTATGTATTCATGAAATAGATTCTGATATTATCATGTGTGTAATCATGAGTAGCCGCAGAAATCAAATAGAAAGGAAATGAAGAATAGGATGCAGTTTGTGAACTCGAGACTCCATGCCATGTTTGCCAACAAAACGTAGTAGTTATTGTTGTATACATGATACATTGATACATATGTTGAATAACTACCTAATAATTATGTTGAATAACTGTAATGCGATATTGTATATATATTGGCATTTATATTCACACAATTAATCCAATTACCTAAACTAATTATTAAGTACTAATTATGAATATATAATATATAATATATTATATATATATATATATATATATATATATATATATATATATATATATATATATATATATATATAGTAGGCTGTGAACTGATTACGTCAGATATCAGAAATACAGTTGTCTTCAATCATGGTCATCTTTCCATCGTCTTTTCTTTTATACCCAATAATACTACTTAAAAAAGTAATGGAGCTATTTAGATGCTTGTTGAGGAACATCTCTTTGGAGCAGAACCTTTCACACTCAGGGTAAAAGAACCAGCTGAGAGGGTTTGATATAACGTCACAGTTTCCTATTAGGTAATTTTTTGAAAACATGGCGATAATAAGTATTTCTGCAAACTAAACTAATTTTCAGATTGAAATATTGGGGGGAAAAAAAAAAAATCAAAAAAAAAAAAAAAAAAAACCGCTACCTTATAGGTAGACTCGGAAGCAAAACAAGCTTGTACCGGTAATTAGTGAATGGTTTTTGTTTCCTTATGGGAAGCTTTGTGTTCGTAATTTAAGTCGAAAAAATTGTTGTCCTCCAAAATCAAAATTTTCTCTTGCTTTTTGCGTTTCAGAGCTTGCTGGTCAATTTTGGATGTCCGTCTGTCTGTGGTAAATCCATGTCACCCCCAAAAAGCAAGTTTCAGTCCGATTTCGATGAAATTTTCAGGGATTGTGCGGTTTAGCTCCTAGACGTTCCCCCATAAAATTCATTGCCATTGGATTAGTAGTAGTCTGTGCGCATACGCAAACGTTAATCTCTTATAACGTCGATTTATCATCATTTCGACTCGTTCTTTGTTCTTCAACTAATTGTATATGTCCATGTTACTGTATGTGAGGAAGCTATAGTACTGCCCAACCTACTTGGCTGACGTTTTAGTTCCCTTCCGAGTTTTTATATTCGGTATTAGGATGTACGTTGCCTACAAAGTTCTACGTGTTTTAGGTTCTTGCGTTATGAAAGAAACGGAAACTTTCAAGGCCAAGATCACACTGCACGTACGACGGGGTAGTTGCCGCCATAAGACCTGGAGAAGCGAACACGACTTTAGGCTCTGCATGAAAAGGTACACATGTTACTTGTTGATGTTTAAATAGATGAGAGTAACCATATTACAACCAATGACCTACCTATTATTTGGTATTACTGAACTATACACAATGTACCCATATACCCATAAGGCAAGAGGACTAGTACAGCAAAAACAAAATCCTAGATCTTCATTTTATATATATATTTACTATCTTGAGTTTCTGGGTTCCATTTTACCCATAGGATCGAGATAAACTGTCTATAAATTTCTATATTGTTTAACACATTTACAAAATAAATGACCTCTAAAATTTAAAAAAAAAAAACCTTTCTTTCTTCCCGCATTCGCTTTTCAGCTGTCGCTTACTAGATAAAGTGTATAGGTACCTAATTATGTGCCCTTTTGTCGATGACGCAATAAAACATTTGCCCTTTCAGATCTTCCTTTCTTATTTTCTTACAAAGAATTCCTTGGATCCATTTTTGTCCAGCGACAGCAGGAAGTGATGAAATCTTCCTGGACGATTTTGTCGAGAGTTATTATTGCTAAGGGTCTTTCTTACTCCTTTATCTTGTTTTTTATTTAGACAGGTGGGTTTCGTCATAATGAACAAATATATATCCTGTTCCCAAGGTACCTAAAAAACCTAACCTCAGTCTTTATTAGAACGATATTTATTCCTAAAACAAAAAAGGAGTGCCCAGAATGCAAGATTGTCTACAGTTTCTAAGTCACGAGCAAGCCACTACAAACATATTTGACTTAATGAGCTATGTAGCCGTCATGCCGCAAACCATACTCATTATTTTTGACATTAATTTCTATTCTCCATGATTCTCCATGATTCTATTCTCAGTTTCCTTTTCACCGGAACCAGTGATCTTTTTTTTGTTGTGTTTTTCATGTTCTCAATTTCAAAATGGCATAGGAGTTTCCACGCATGTTTAATACAGAAATTCGTAGGTACTAAAAGACAGAAGAAATGCATTATTTTTCCTTACTTCAGAACCATCTAGCGGTAGCTGAGAACAATATTCCGTGAAACGGCCATGTTAGTCTCTTGGCCCAAATCGATTGTGGAAACCAACACAAAAATCAATCGAATAATCGATCAGCAGTTCCGAAGAAAAATGCCCTTGAAAGTAAAAATACATAATTTTATAGGAGAGAGAGGGGAAAAAAAAAAAAAAAAAAAAAAAAAAAAAAAAAAAATTCGTATGACGTTGCGTTGAAGAGGGAGATCCATTCTTCTTCTATGATGGTGCACTATGCCACATCTTCTATGATGGTGCGCTATGCAAATAAAAATCACTAATGCTTTCTCTAGACCCACTTACTATAATTATTCAAGTCTGTAGTACTATCCAAGTTTGTATCATCTTTGATATTCTATCGAATTGACGATTCAGTGTATCTGTAGGGTTTTATTAAAATAGGAAACTTCTAAATTTTTAAATATAATTTTGAATTTTTTTTGTGTTTTTTTTTTTCCTCCCCTAGATACACTGTTTTATAAAAAAGGTAGATTTTTCCAAACATTTTTGCATTCTGGAGTGCAAATAAGATAATTCGTGTATGGGAATGCTTCTTAATACCTTTTATATCACCTAGGTACTTTTTACAGACACAACCTATTCGTAGAACCATCTCATTCTGCAATTCATATTTTATACAATACACATCTCCACCTGCTGATGTTACGTGTAATATTGGTTGCCGAGGTTGATTGGTCCTTGGTCTCCTTGTTGCATTTTATCGTTTTCCCAGCAGTAAAAATCAGATCAAGTAATCGAGAGATGGCTACCAGGGAGTCTGCCAACATTGACAAGGAAAAAACAGCCAAGAAGTGCAATTGAGTTAGGAAGCCTCCCATCATTCAGTAAGCAAGAATCTTGTTCCAGTAAGAGCAGATTGTTGATAGTCATGAGTAGAGAACTAGTAGGTACTCACTACTAAATAATGCAAGATGAATTTATCGCAGTCATAACCAAAGCTGTGTTGTAAGGATGATAGTACAGAACATTACAACACCGAGAGTTGAAGATTTTCCCATTCTTCTCATATTTGTTTGAAGAAATAATTTTTCCGAATTCTACAAAATATTGTATAGAATAAGTAGTTTTAAGTAAATAAACGATTTTGCAATAATTGTCAGAGTCACTTCGAAGTATTCAACTGGAAAGAGATTCATGAAGATTCCTGAAGGTTTCTGGTGGCCCAAGCACAGACAGCATTGAACTTATGTTGGAAAGTTTTTAGCTAATCTCTCACAAGAAGATAACTTTAATGGTTTTACGAATTTCGCGATCAGCTGTTTCGGAGATCAACTCTTTGAAAAATTGGTTTAGTTGTTCAAAGTCACACTAGTGGTACGATGAGCACATTGTACGAATAACTCACTCTGTTTTCGGGCGCCAAAGGATTACAATATTCTACAACGATTTTGCTATCAGATGCAAATCTTTTAATGGACAATTCGCTAACAACCTTGAAGCAGAATTTCATCAATTCTCATTAATTTTCGCCTCAATAACAAGTGAAGTTGCAAAAAAAAAAAAAAAAAAAAAAAAAAAAAAAAAAAACTCAAAGTAAGTGTTAGAAAAACAAATATCACTAACCATCTACGTAATTCTTAAAACTGTATTTATCTTTGTACAATGAACCCTATAAGACGTTATTGGAGCGTTATACAATTAATAAAAACATGAAAGTTGGATTTTTAATTCATAATGGAAGTCTAACTAATGTTTTATTAGTTGATAAAACTAGCCTATGGTAATAGGTCGTTTTCTACCCAACTTTGAATATCACTAACTTCTATCCGTACTTCTTGTTTTTCGTTTCTTGCATTTTGTTATTTGGCTGAATCCGTAGTATAAAGGATGGTGAAACGGAAACTAAAAGGCGTTATTTCCAAGTTTCACTCCGTCGGTCATACTCGCATTTTATACTAATTTTGAACTTACCCATACAAAAATTACCAATACTCCAGCGTTTTCAAAAATGGGTGGTCTCCTTCTACGTAAATATTTATTTATATTTTACTCAGATAATGTTTAAAACTTGAATTTTCTCGGTTTGGAGGTCTTACTATGACAATAAAAATATTCTGTACCTACAGCACAATTCAACTCTCACATTTTTAAATTATTATTTTTTAATACTTGTTATGAGAGGTAGTACACACCAGTTCAGATGGATAGGGAGACAAATAACTCATTGTTTGAAACCAAATATTTAATAACGAATTCGTATTCATGTAGTTTCCAAGATAAAGAACATCATTAATATTTGTATAACATAATGAGCATGGGAGTACGTCAAGACTTATCAAAATAAGATGGCGAGATACTATTAAAAATATAGCACTGTATACAATATTTTATTTGTTTTTAAATACTACATAAAATACGGGTTGAGTGACATGAGTTCTAACCACAACGTATTGTTCCTCTAGAAATATCATCTCAAAATAAGGTGGGGAGGGGGGGTTTAGGAGGAATATATGCAGAGGTTGAAATGCAGCGGGTATTACAGGAAACAAAAAGGATCGGAAAACTTGAAATTTACCTGAATTGCGACACACTGTTCCTGGACGTAAATAAAAATATCAGGTATTATACAAATCAAGGAAAGGCATAGATTACATTTGTATGCTGTATGATCAGAGAACATACATTCACAACATACTAAACTGAGCTCGTATAAACCATTCAATAGCGTTTATTATAGAAAAAATGCATAGCATGTTTACAACATCGATGTAACATGCTCATTTCAGCAGGATTGTACACACGCATATTTTTGGGTACAGAGTAACTAAGTAAATAAAAACATACGTACTTTGTAGTGGAAAAGAATGAAATTGTTATTCGAGAAAGTTTGTATTCGTATGAGCTTAGATTTTACTAGTATTACTAGTTTGAAACTAATTGCCAGTGAACATTTAGTTGAATGATGGATCATCGCGTTTTTTATTTCAGCGATCTGAATTCTTGTATATGTAATCTAAGAAGAAAAAACGCTAAGCCATGTGAATCGAACCGAATGGTGTAAGGATCTTGAAATATTTTCTACCTATGAAAAATTAGAATGGAGAAGCACTATGCGCTATTTGATCAGTCGTTTATTTTGATAATATACGGAAATGTTGGGTGACTTTCTACACCGATTACGGATGTGTCAATGTAACCAGTTCTAACACAAAAAGAGTTTTTATACACCATTTAACACCAATCACCAAATTACTTTTTCTTTAAATGAAATACTAGATGTATCCAATGATGATTTTGACCCTGTGATGACTACGAATGAAAACCTGTATAATAATATTAATGCCTGCTATTAACAAACACCCTCCCTGGAAAACGACCATAACCAAATTACTCAGCTTCCGGGTTCAAGTTTGATCACATTTTTGAAAAGTAGGTTGAAGTTTCAAATTATTGGTTTTCTAAAATTCTCAATTGATTGTTCAGTTTAGGGGAAAAATTTTTATGATTCTACAAATTTGAAGACGCTTAATTTGATTTTATGATAAATCTGATTAGGTTTGATCACACTTGAAGTAATATTTTTTAATAACTTGAGCTTCTGGTACCGAATCCAATCAATAATTTTGTAGCGGTTGGATGATTTTTTTAAGGAATCTAGGTGGGCACGAGGTATGAGATTATTTCCATATCTATTATTGAGACAACGATAAGTCACTACCGGGTTGAGTCATACTTTTGCATTCTAATTAAAACAAACGATTTTTCCGTATTGTAATTTCAATAATCATCTGCTACGAGTTGTATCATAATCATCATCGAGTTGGATCAGTTGTATTATCAGGTCAATGTTGTTGGTTGCAAGTAATACATCCGTAATCAGTTTAAACTCCACATTTAAGTATGTGACGATTTAATATTTTTATATTATCATAATTTTCTGTCTGATTATAGATCATATCAATGGATTTGCGTGACTACGAGTTCGGATAAATATTTCTTTTGAAAAGCTCAACTTCCGATCTCAGATTACACAGGTTTTAAAAAAGCATTTGAATGCGTTTTGAGAATAAGCATTTTTCTGGGGTTTTTCGAGTGTGCTCATTCCAAAAACCACCAGGTTTTTTTTTAAGAACTCCAATTTTTCGGGCTATGGATCATTTCGCACGAATTCGGGTTTTCAAGCTTCGTATTTTTCTACCAATAACGAACGCCTCTTCGAATGCAGTTTTTCAGTTGTAATTTGAAGAGTGAGTCAGAATCAATAAAAAAGGTTTAAACTCTGATTTTGGTGCAAAATCCGAATTTGGATTCAAATGGCTCCCATACAACTCATTTCAAGGGTTTGTGATGTTGATCGAAAAATATGAAGTCAGAAAACCCTACCTCTTGGAAAAATGAGCCATTGCTCAAAATGTTGGACGTCCCTGAAAAACTGTTTGAATTTTCGGATTCAAACCCTTGGAAACCAACAGAAATTATACTAATTTTTAAAACACATTTCATGACTTTTTTGTGCGGCTGATGATTTTGATGTTAATGAATTTCGTAAGAGGCTATTCGAGGTAGTGACTGGCATTTAGCTTTTATCAAGGAAAGGGACCCCGCTAGCACCTGGCTATCTCACGAGCTATCTGCGTGATACTAAACTTCAATGAAAATGTGAAATTATTCGGAAGGAAGAGTTCAATTTCTCGTGCTGGGTACAGCAACTATTTTTGTTGGTGATTTCAGATAGAGCCAAACGACTTTGAAGCAACGGAATGTAACCATCTCTGGCAGTTCAATGAAAATGTAGAGTCGTACAAATTTCAAAATTTCGCGTTTAGTCAGACTTTTCAGTTTAGTGAGCTAATCTAGATGGTTGATGAAGCTACCTTGTGGTTGTCAATATAATTTGGGCTTAAATATTTTTCCATATCTAAACTTCAAAAAGAAGTAAACGTTTATTGTTGTTTGGATTTTGTTAGAATCAAATAATAGGATATTTATAGTCATTATTTGATGGCAAAATGTATATGTACATGGACATGAGATGTACTTATTAGAGGAAGTCAAAGCATTTAGGTTAACCAGGTACATTAAGCGGGGTCCCCAACACCGTGCATAGAAAAAGCCCAAATAAATTGATTTTGGGCTGTTGAATAACGCAGTTTCTTAAATCGCTGCATTCGATACGTAATCTTCCACAGGTTTGAATGAACTACAATGCTCAGTATTTTTTGCTGACATAGTTTCAAAGAAATTTTGCATGATTTGGGAATATGTGATAACTAATTTAATTATTGTTAAAATTTGAATACTATTTTGTCTGCAGTCACTGAATCTGGCAATAATGAAGGATTTGATAGATATGTATTTACTTGCAAAATATACTGAGCGCAAAAGTTTGTTGAATAGCAGTTTATGGGTATAAATGGCGGGGAGGTTTTTATAGTTAATAAGAAAATTAAAATTAATTAACAGTTAAAATCTGTGAGCTTTCTCTGTCGTCTAAAAAAAAAAAAAGTTTTTGAAGTTAGGGATACAGGTAATTAGCTTTTCGGTTTTTAGTTTGTATTGTTGAATAGTATACTGATATATACAACTGGTTAAATGATTATGTGAATTGAATGAATACATGATTGGTGTCTTTTACGCGAATGCAGCGAGAAACCGTCTAATATGTACCTATACACCGGAGGATGAGTTTGCAACTACTTAGCTATAGGATAATCCACCACCAATTAAAAGTCCCATGATTAATTAAAACCAATCAAATAAAACATACAAGGAAAATGATGGAATAAAATTAAAGCAGGTGATGACACAGAGAATAGGTCGAGAATATTTTATTTCAAGTTCTTTTTTTTTTTTGCAGGAGTTATGAAGTGCTGAGAAGAGAGGCTAGCGAAGGTGTGTCGTACCAGATAGTGCATTTACAGAAAACAACTAATAAACCCATGTAAATGCCCTTCTGGCACCCACACCAACACTAAAAGAGTAGAGAGAGGAAGATTGGCCCAGTGTGTGTGTCGTCTTGAATGCTGGATTAAAGATATAATTAGAAAAGAAAAAAAAGAAGAAACCAGTGAGAGAAAAGCCACCAAACTGGTAAACATTTTTTTTTTTTAATTTTTTTAAATTAAGTTCTAATTCAACATTATTTTTAATATACACGTAAGAACAAAAAATCAGTTAGCTTGGGACATTATTTAAATGTTAGTGGACAAGTTTTAGTGGTATATACACTCATGAAGAATTCCGCTTTAAAAAAAATCGCAGAATAATAAATTTGAGATTAGTTCAGCAAAAACGCACATCAAAGAACCTAATGATTTATGCAAGTTAATTATTTGAGCATTGTCTTAGGTTTGGATTGGAAAATATCACGATCTCGTTGGTGATCTAACATGCATGTTTATTCAGAGATGTGAAATTTAAATCCCGATATTCACGTAAGAAAAAAAATCATGAAATCATGAAGTTAACCTAATCAGAGAATTCAGCAATTACAAAAAAACGCAATACAACAAGCCCGAAAACTGTTATAAAGAAATTGTATTTTCCATTGATATCCTTTAATAAGATGGTTAGGTTTTTGAATATGTACATTTTTTCTTCAAGCTATTTCATAATATAGCCAGTTATACTATGATCCCGGACTGAGCTATTAAGCACTGCACAATCGCTATTTGAATAGAATAGGGGAATAAACGAGAACAAATAGTTTTGAAATGTATGGTGACCTACAGTTTTGTCAAGTTTGGTAGTAACAAGCTACAAGAAACAAGCCATTAGAAAGATGTTGAACTATTTCCCTTAAGGAGAAGTTCCAATTATGCAGTATGATAGCATGAGGGAATTCCCGAAAATCATAGAAATTATATTTGTGTTAAATTATTTGGAAATATGAGCACCTTACGGGCATTATACATTCTACGAAGAAAAAAAAATCTTGTTCTAAATAATAATCTGTTATTCTTAGAAAGATTCCAAGCATTTTTTGCAGTTTTCGTGGAATTCGTTTAGCACATATTTATGAAATTTAAGCATGATTTAGTGCAGAAATTTTACAATGTTTTAGTTTTTCTGTGAGGTCTACCGTCCGTAGAGATGGGTGTTGCGCACGCCTGCTGAGCTTTATAAGGATTTCCATCTCTACTTTCCCAGCGCCCTGAATTGGTGAGGAATAGTCATGTAATCCGCCTAAACATTTTTCTCTCTGAAATTCTCCCTAATCATTTGTTTGGAAAACCAGCTGAATGAATCAGACCTCCCTCTAACACAACACAAATAATCATGGTAAACGGGCGAGATAAAAATTTACCCTTCAGTGATTCTTTCGAATATTCTACAAAAAATTTTGATGAAATTCACACGTGTACGAAATATTTTGACTACCCCGATCCCAGTCGGCAAACATTCATAAGCTCTGAATGGACTAATATATCGTCAATAACGACAATTTTCGTGGTTTTACAAAGAAAAACACCAATAGCACTAATGTTGAATAAAAGTTAGGAAAGTACTGTGAAGCCTCACACTGGTTGTTTTATAAACAGACTACTATGATATATGCATCAGTAAACATTCTGATATTATGTAGCAGTCAATAATTAGTCATTTATTGGATTTGATTTCGAATTGGCTGAATTACGTCGATAAGATAATTTTTGAAACACCGACATTCCAGAATGTTTCTTTTTTTAGCGAATTTTCGTTCACAGATATCTATTTAAGAAGTTTCTCCCCAAAAGAAAAAGAAAAAAAAAAAATCATTTTTGAAATATCGTACACGAGTGGAACAAGAAGTTTCGCCAAACAAATCCATAACTACATGAGAAAGGTCGAGTTCGGCAGCACTTTTTGTGCAGTGCTTAATTTCAAAATCGTGCCAAACAAAAAGCACTAAAACTGCAAAAAATAGATAAATTAAAGTAAACATAAAATAATTCATTCTTAATGCGTGAAACTGACTTGATGAGATTGCCGTAGAAGATATTATTCCACTGGGCTATTAGTGCGTCAAAATCAAATTTATATCTTTGTTACTCATAATTAAAACTCGATTAGAACTCGTTTGTTGAGGTTCATTTTTACGTTTTAACACGTTTTCAGACCATTCCTTGATCTGTTAATAAATGCGTCTTTGAATATACCAGTTAGGCGATCACTATGAAAATATTTAGCAGTTACAATCAAACGCAGGAATTGAACTCTACGCTAATTCATTAATATCAACACTCTGAGTTATATAACTTCACAATACGTTATATGCGATGTTTTCTCCAAGCTGACTGTTAGTTCAGTGTACACAGTTACAGAATTTACTATGAAAGCACGAAAAATTGCATGTGATTGTTAATCACGTGTAATCCAATTTGGGAAGCTATTCTCACAAATGTTATTAGAAACAACTCGTTTTTATTTTTATTGTAGTGCTCAAATAACTTCTACTTTAAGGACTTTTGTTTTAGACATTGAATGAACAATTGTTATACAAAGATTACAGGAATTTTCGTATGAAAAAGATTGGGTTAAAATTTTATTGGTTTTGTCCAATATTTCTGTTTCTCTCGGAAAACATTGGTATATGCGTTGTTGCTATAGTCTCAAATGAATACCATTAAACTTTGAGGTATCTTCTATTGAAAAAATAAATTTAAAAAAGTTCCAACAGCTATGTCAGTCACTTTGAATTGTTGTTTTGCTAAAGATACACTCGTCATTTCTATACTGCTCTACAGAGGTAACCTACTCATTGTACGTATAGGTGTAAGTCGTGGGCAGAGATGAGCATATTCATAATCGTGAGTACGAATACGAATATATTCACAGAAAACCTATTCTGTGAATACGAATACGAATATATTCACAGAAACCTATTCTGTGAATACAAATACGAATATATTCACTGTCACGAATATGCCCATATCTGGTCGTGGGCATGTAACTGAAGTGTGTACAAACAGGTGGAACACTCAAGCTAACAATAAAATACACTTACACACATAAACCACAGTAGTTCCACTTAGTTACAATACAAACACATCAAACAGGCAATGTTATTTGTCCACGAGGAGGGCCTCATAACCAAATAATGAACAACCACTGATAGTCCAATACCAGTTCCACATAAAACCAACTAAGATGATTTCTTGATCAATATTCAAAACTGCAAAGTTTGCAATGCAAGGATTAATTTACTGTTCAATCCACTTTTTGACTCTCCCGTGGAGTTTTGGAGAATATTGGACTTGGACTATCATGATTGTCAGGTTAGTTCGAAGTATTGGAAGTGTATGAGAATACGATCCTAGTTATTTTACTAAATTTCGGAGATATCGAAAAATGTAGATAAAAAGAAGAATAACTGTAGAATAGGAGAATTTGACGAATTTAATGTAAGATGGATCAAAACGAGAATTTGGCAGAACAAACTAGCAAGTAGTGTGCAGGCACCTACATATATACGTGTATGAGGTTCAGCTATACTCGTTAGATAGCAATATTTGAGGTCTGGAACAAGAAATGGAACTACCCACATTGCAATCAACGGAGGACTGTAAAGGCGAATACATTACATTTATGGTAGTAAAAGCGGGTCTTTTATTCTCTAAGCCGCGGTTTCAGCAAAACTAATTAATGTTGAGCCTCGCCGAGTTCGTGGGGCTTTGCGGGTGCGTTGAAGGAGTGCGGTAATCCCAGGGCGTCTGCTAACCTATACCAGAAAACCGCAGGGGAGACGAGAGATATTTAATTCAATGAATATTACGCTATTTTAACCTCAAAATCGGATCCAACTCAGCCCCCCCCCCCCCCCCCCCCCAATAAACTCTTCCAGTATTGAAGATCGAAAAAAGTGTTGAATTCTAAATTAAATCTCAAACATGACAATTTTGTGCACATGCGCATGGTCAAAACGTCATTCATCCATCTTATTTTCTCTTCTAATGGGGTTCCGTTTATATTGTAGATTCGGAAACTACATGAAATTCTCGAGGGCTGAAAAACGCACATAAAATGCTGTAGATATATAGAATTTTTGGAGGTATTCAATCGCCACATGTAATACATGATTTTGGGGTTATTTTTTAGCTTAGTGGTGTTCATTTATTGATATGAGCAATACTAACATGGAAAAATTCTGAAAAATTGATCGTAATAAAACATTTCTCAATTAATTGCCTTTACGGTGCATAGCGCGCTAACATTTCGTTGTTTTGAAAATTTTCCTAGCTGGTATTGTTAATGCAAATAAACGAAGATCATTGCATGATTCAGATGGGCGAAAATTCTCCAAAATCATGTATCACTCACATGTAGCAGTTAAATGCCTTAAAAACTCTCTATTTTCAATTTTACGTTTCCACGCACTCAAAAATTCGAGTGATGGTTCATTTTTTCACGAAATTCTACCCAAGTTCCGAACCTGCAATACAAAATGGGGGATAACGTTTGAGAAGAACAAAGTTAGCGCACATTGCGCACGTTTTCCGCTTGCGCATGGGCGCAAAACTGTCATATTTGAGATCTGAGCTGGGAAAAATTGACACTTTTTTCCATCAGTAGTAGTAGGGGACATAATGGTAGATGGGCAACCCTGTAAATTAAACCTTTATAACAGTCAAATTACGACTGGAAATTATTTTTAATTAGCCTTAAAAAAGAGATAACGAGCTTATTAATTTATAGTTTTTCTTTATTAAATACTTCAGTAATAAGATCATTCAAGAATTATAACCATTCAAATCGTTATATGAAAACCAGCGTAAGTTCTTCACTGGACTAAAATGAAAGTCTTTTTGAAGAGTGAGGACATATTGCATACTTTTGTTTTAAATCTTTAAACCTGATCTTTTATAGAGTCAAACTAGGCTGATACAAAAAGTTGTTAATGATTTTTATAAGTCCTGAAGATTTACGGATCATCTGCATACAGCCTCTGTAATACAGTTTGTTTTGAGTTGTTGCGCCAAGAGCTTTAGAAAAACATTTATTCGTGAAAATTGTTTCGACGCGTTTATCTCTCTAATGCTAATAATGGGGGGTGGGGGTGGGGTAGGGGGAATCGATTGAATGTAGATTTCTATTAGACTTGAAGAGTTACGGTTAATCTGAATAGCAATCCATAAACCGAAAATGCTCGAAGGAAATAAGCGAATAGTGGCTCGGAAATGGTCCCTGCAAACGACCTCGTGTATCGATCTTGCATCTCGATTTTGACTTCTCTAGTTGAACGTGCCATTAACGGATACCCAAATCCAGCCATAACAAGATGGCCGACGATTCTCACACACTTCCTTTGCGAAGAGGGGGGTTTAATTGTGGGCATCGAATTAAACGACTGGAATGCTCAGTTGGAATGTCGCTTCGACGGTTCGATAAATTGCCAGTATGCGGAGGGTGGCCCCGATACTCTGAACACTCATTTTATACCGTCAAGGACTGCCAGTAGAGGGGGAAACTGAACGAAAACTTCCCCAATTGTTAGCGTAGAATTAATTTAAAAAAAGAAAAGTTCCACGCACGAAGCATGAATTTATGATCGAATTTCCGTAATAAATTCATGTCAAATTATTTTCAAATTTGAGCGCTTTATGTACAAATAAATCGTTAACTATAAATTATTTTAAAAAATTCTAAGAAAATTTTCTATTTTTACAATTTTGTGCCTGAAATTGTTAATGTTCTAGTTCACAGTTGATACACTTTTTCCGAGTGTATAATTATGCAGCCATTTTTTTTTTCAAATTTTTAGTGATTTTCGCTGCACATTTTTCGAAATTTGAGCAGTTTACAGTACTAAAAAATTGCAATTCAACGAACTTATCCATTGTTTTAAAATGCTGGATTTTTTAACTCAATTCTAAGAAGAGTTATCGTCCGGAATGACATAAAAACACACACACACAAACATGTATATACCTTCATTTGAAAAGGCGTTATACTCCAGGAATCATTTTCAGAAATTCTTGACACAGATTTCGATGGAGAAAATTTTAGATGGGTTTGTAGGCCAGCACTACTTGAGCATATTGAATTGTGGGTGTGTGTGCGCGCTAAAAATGGCTAAAAATTCTTAAACAGTGTTTTTCAACAAAATTTTAGTCAACAAAGTTTATCGAAATTGAACTTGAACATTAAAATAATGATTCAAGAAATTATTCTGCAAAATGTACTTAAATTTCATCAATATTTCCTGAAAAATCTATAAAATCTACAAAATCCCAGCTTGAAATCCCAAATATTTGTTGAATTGCAGAATATCATTTGGAACGAGTTTTTTGCCATAAAATTTGTGGTAAGCAATTTTTTTGCATTAAAAGTGCTCAAATTTTTAAACAATGTAAAATTATATGATACGATGATTATGAAAATTCGTTCATAAAATACTGCATGACTGGAACGCTTAACTTTTTATGCTTTTAACTCCTCGGTTCATTTATTTGATTTGGCAAAAACTTAATTTCACAACGTAGTTAGGCGTTGAAAAAATATTGCCAATATATGTGCGGATGTGTAGGGGTTAAAAAAACTAAGTTTTTTAGTTGTTGGAGTTTTGAATTGACTTAGCACGTCAGAACATTTTCGTTCATTCCGTTTTTTTGAAAGACGGGGTATTTTTCTCCATTAAATTTCCCTTCAAATGTGACACTGTAATAACCTAATCACAAATAGGTCGCTTTCGAAAATCAAAAAAAGACATTGCTATGCGCGAGTGCAAAAATTCGTTTTTTAATTCTACGCAAACAAATTGGGGGAGTAACCTTTGATTTTTTCCTCAATTTTCAGTCCTAGAGTATGAGAGGTATATAGTGCAGAGTGTAGAGGATGGGGATAGGAACTGGAAATTCTATTTACACTTCCCTATTTCAAATCGTTGTATCTCACAGTTTACAACTCAATGTTCAAAGATTTTTAAGCTCTTGATAGCTAGGGTTTTACAAGAAAAGTGTGGGGGAGGATACTAATCAATACTAATATCAATAGATTTCTATCAATATCTACGATTACAATAGTTCATTTCATCATTGACTGAGCATTCCAGTAGTTTTAACTCGGTGTTAGTTTTATTAGGCGAGCTGCAAGAGAGAAGCATGCTAAAGGTGGAACACATTGACACCACATCGAGGAAAAAAACAAAATAAATAAAGTAAAATAAACGATCAAAATAAATAACTGAAAGAAAATCGAGTCAATAGTTGAATTACAGTGCTTGGAACACAGAATGCAATATCGGGAAAACAAGTATCGTACATGCTTGTACTTACTCTTACACAAAGCGACTTGAATAAAATCCACTCGATGCCAGTCACATTTCCTCTAGTATAAGGAAAATATAATAAAAGTCATATTTATACCACCGTGGTACTCTTAACATAACCATTGGACTATTGGAAATTGGTACATACATAAAAATTGCATGAGCGTTTTTTTTTGCAGGACACAATAGAAATTATAAGTCCATTGAAAACCATTATTGCCTGATAATAAGATAACTTTAAAGAATCCATCGTTATGTACCTAAGCTGAATGAACAAGAATCTGGAGAAATATCGGTTAATAGAAAACGAATAACAAAGTTATGGAACAAGTGTGATACAAAGGCAACATTGATTCTATTAAGGTATCTACCATAGTAAATCTCCGAATTAATTGTGAATGTTGATATTACTTTTCAATTTAATCGAATTAACGAAAAAATTAATAAATAATTATGTTCCTGATCATAACAGGGGGGATACAGGTTAAGTGCCCTATTTGAAATTGTTTGTTGTAGAGTTGGAAATAATGTTCACACTGGAAGGAATAGAAATAAAATTGTTTCGAAATCGGTTCAAAGTTCAATAAGTAATAAATAAACACAAAAGAGTTTTACAGTTTGTACCTGGGAAGCGCAGAACGTTCAACACATTTTACAATGAAACAGTCACAGGCTACGTCTAAGTCTGCACACGAAAAGAACAATACATATATTATGATACATGCAACTGATTCACTATGCCTTTCTTTGACCTGATTTTTCATTACATACGCAAAATTAAAAAATTCTTCATGAAGAATTATCTTTCTGTGAATAAGGAAGGTTATAGTTTCCACAAAAGTCCAGGAACGCACATGGTGTTAAGGGTTATTGCTAGAAGTACATGAAATGAGCTGTATAGCACAATGGACTACTTAGTGGGAACGTTAGTATAAAATATCTGGTTTATGACACACATATAAAATTGGTGAATGTCATTACTTAATAACAGTGTTATAATATTTATTGGTAGGAAAGAGAGGAAGGGGAAACATTTTGATGCATCACGCAATATAATCTGTTCAACATAGCAGAACTTGGTTGAGACGGATCGCGATTCGTATTTTAAATTGAGGTCAATCGATAGATATTTTATAGTCTATTTAAAAACGAGATTCGCGGTCAAAATAGTGAGACTAAGTTTTGGGCAGGCACGCGGTACGTTGGCTGCGAAGACTCTAAGGTATGAATTCGATTTGTAGCCAAGACAAACTTGAAGCGTTGCACAAGAACGCATTGAGCAATCTTGGCAGTAGCCCTACCCGTCACAATTTACGTAAGAGTTTTTTAAAATTAAATGGACAGGGGATAGTGAGGAGCTGATAATGATAAGCATCGAGATAATCGATCTTACAGGCAGTTGAACGGAAGTGGAATTACTGATAGATAATAAGCAGATTGCTATTGATTGTGGACGATAACTATTGCAGAATTCTTCGGTAATGGGAAATAAATGGAGGAAGAGGCGCAGTGGAGGGACATTGATTTTGAAACAAATACCCTGAATTGAACTGCTTTGAAGAATACCCTACGTTTCCACACTTTATTGTACCTGCGGACCATTGATTTTTTCCCGGACGGAATTTTTTTGACCTTAGAAACAACATATAAGGTCTGCCAATTGAGTCGGCAGTAGAGCTTTCCCACTCACACATCCTGGCCGTCTGTCAATCGGCTTCTCCGGGCACACCAATCAGAATTTCGAGAACTTGGAGTTCGAGCATGCGCAGAAGCTACTACTGAACCAATTTCAGTGGAATTCACAGGGGACTATCAAGATATCTCTCCATCTGATCCATGAAATTTTTAATGTGTTCTTCTGATTTGTTTGAGTGCTAACGTGCCTGATGTATTTTTCCGATAGCGTATCCACAGGTATTACTAATTGAATCAATTTCGAAGAAATTCATAAAATGACTTTGAAAGGCAATTCATAGAATTAGCGAATTGTCGGAAAATTTTAAAATCAAAATTTTGAACAGTTTCTTCATTGAAATCCGTTTTGAGGCATTTTGAAACGAATCCTAGAGTTTAACGCTTTTCATATGTATATATATATATATATATATATATATATATATATATATATATATATATACATTTTTAACATATATACATTTTTGAACTTTTAGTGGAATCTGGCTATTACTCAGTGTTTGGGCTCGACTTCACTGATAATTTAGTTTTATCTAGATAATTTACTTTTCATCATCTAGATATTAAACCGCCTAAAGCTTGGAAATTTCATGAAATTCGGATCAAAATAGTCTTAGTTATGTGTGGGTTATGAATTTGTTGACGGAAAAACACGAAACCAAATTGCACAGAAAGATCAAAATGCAAAACACGAATGAAAATATATATTACGTAGAGAGAAAGCCACCTCGACTTTCCTAAAAATATATAACCACACGAAAAAAAGTGTGAAAGACAAAATTTCTGGAAAGTGATGGAGTTTCATAAATGTGTTACAGACGCAACGAATTCTTAATATTTTAGAATATCATCGGGAAGTTATGAGATATGTAAAGTATATATCACCTAGGTACAGTCTGTTTGAATTTACAAAACTGTTCAGATTTAAATTTTAGCTCAAAAATCTAAATTGCAACGTACGTTACTGTTTAAATGCGAATTGCTCATAATTCAATTGACTGATTTTTCTATTATTCTTTAAATTTTAATGATTATTGATAAGTTTTAGAAAATTTGATTTATTATAATCGAACCAAGAATGATCTCTTTACATTCATTTTTCGAACGAAATTGAAATACGAAGAGAAACTTATTTCTTGAAAATGCATGTAAACGTGTGTTGTGTGAAATTATGTAGTAATTTTAAAGTGGGTAATTCCTAACTGAAATTGGAAATCCAGAGAACGAAGGGAAAATCTGATTTAAATTGAGAACTGTAATTGTGATATGATGCAGACAGGTTTGGGTACATTTGGCTTTGTGGCCACACAGTTAACATGATTATGACAGGAATGTACCAAATAACATTCAAATGCGTTCTTATGCTGAACGAAGAAAATGTGGAAGAAAACGAATAATTAGTTAAATACCAACAATACATAAGTGTTCACTAATTTCCAATTCGATAATGAGGAATTAAAACGAATGCATTAATCATGTACCCACCAAATTATGAGGCTTCAGGTAGTGCTGGAGATTGTGGGATCTGAATCTGGGTCATGGCTGAATACAAAATGATTGCGCAGCGTCTGAGTATGAATATTTGAATAAATGGAACAAGTCGATTTACTTTGGTTAACTTTATATAAAAACAAATGAACTGTATGAAAAGCCAAGAATTCAAGCATTTTGAACTGTCGAGAACGTGAAATTAGGATATGTTTTAAAATGTATACAGGAGGTTTAATTGACGAAGTTAGAGAGTTGAATGATTATTGATTTAATTCAATCATTAGAGATCATCCTTGGATTGAGGACATTTAGAAAATGTGTCATATCAGCGTTGGAATGAGGTCAAGTTTAATTGAAATAGCTTCATTGTCGTTTATCTAGGATCGGATTTTTCCATAAATTCAAGAACTGGAGCATATTAAAGATATAAAGTGATGTTAGGAATAATTTCTAGTTTCAGATATATAAAAGCCTGATTGGTTATTGGTAGATTGCGTTTATGTCAACTCTCGGTATGATATTGGTTGTATAGGTTCAGGTGGATGGACCAAACTATGATGATACGCGTGTGGTACTGTTTGAGGGTAACGGAAAGACAAAGAGAGCCTCTCAATACGGAAAGATTTTTGCGCAGGAGCAGTCAGAGCCCCCCACCACCATCACCAACACCTTACTGCAGGCAGGTTGAGAGTCCAGGTTGTGGCGTGGAGGAAGGAGGGGGGGGTTGAAATAAATTCCAAAGTTTAACGAAGTTATTTAGTAAGAAGAGGGTCGTTTCAAGGGTTGGGACGTCCAAAAGGAGGACGGATAAGGTTGAAGGGTCGGGTCGGCAGGGGGGGTGAATGAAAGTGGAACACTAATATTGATGGGGAGGAAGGTGCTAGGGGTATACTGCAGTAATCCGCAACCAAACGGAGCACTACAGCAACAGCTGTTGAAACTGAGGGTGTATGTATCAGCTGAGCGACCCCATGTGGTTCCTGGAGAGAGACTTTTTTCTTTCCACCCTCCAGCGATTTACGCGCTGCGTGTTTTTCAGAAACGCCTGTTTTATTTCCCGCATCCCCCCCCCCCCCCCTAGCCGTGCTTAACCACCCGCACTGCACCACAATTAGGGTGGCGATTCCGCACAATACTCTTATTGCGATTTCTAAACGATTTTACTTCGTTGTTTACGATTTAATAAAATTCTTAATTCCAACACCCTAAAAATTACATTCTCCAAAACAAATCACGGGAAATTTTATAATTTTTTGGGAACGACAAATTCAAACACTGATATACGAATCAACTTATTAATTAAGCGCCGAACGTGTAGATACACTAAAATCGGCGCGTGACCCAAATAGTCTCCAGGGCAACTAACGACAATAGTACCAGCTGACCTCAGCCAGCTGATGGGGTGGGAGTATGCAGCTGGCTGGTAGGATGGCGAGGAGCGGGGTTAAGGTAAGAGGACCCTCCCCGAAAATACCGAATCAATACAATGTTATAGTAACCAAAAGGAGTAGTTTTTCTAGTATCGCGGACTCTGTCTTGTTTGAATTTTGATACCCGTAACTTGATCATCACAAAAAATGCATGCCATAATCTGATGATCCAAAACATGCCTACTTGAAATATTCATTTTTTTGATATATATATATATATATATATATATATATATATATATATATATATATATATATATGTTTTTTACTACCTACCTACTGATGAGTATGTCGTGATGAGATTTATATTTCACGTTCCGTAAGTGACTGTCAAAACAGTTACGACACTAATCCTCAACATTAGCAGATCATGTACCTATCTTTAAGTTGAATGAAATAGAATAATCAACAGGCATTAAAAATGACAGAATTGAACGAAACATCAAACGTTAACACTTGCGAGGGGTTGGCATTAATAAAACAAATTCGTTAATCTGACCTAGTTTTCTAGTATAAGGGATTTTTTTGGGTAATTTCACCATTTAAACTTCTCGTCTGTTTGAAAAAGTTGGTGCCGGGGTCGTAGATTGTAGAAACTCTTCATTGTCCATTGAAGCATTCCTCTTATTTCGGTTAGTTCGTAATTTGTGGCGCCTAAAAACAATAAACACTTCAATGTTACCGAAAATACCAATAGGTTGAAGTGTGTACTTCATGTTAGTTGCAAAAAGGGGAAAAAAAAAGACTTATGAACTATGAAAATAAGGAAACAAATGTGTATATAAATGAATTAATCGTACCTTTTGATTGTATGGAAGGAAGACCAAAACGAGTAGTAAGCACAAAACGGAACTTGAAAAAAAAGCACTTGGAGATGTTTTAGTTTTTCAAGGCATGCAGATAGAATTAGGTTGAGAGCTGGAGGAAGGGAAGGAGAAGCGCGAGGGGTCCACACAGATCATATTATTTAACCTCACTTATTAACTCTTGTTGGCGAGTCATTCCCCACTAGCTCTGATATTATTACGAATTCCTGTGGCAACATTTCGTATGTTTTTAATGTTCTTATGAGAGTTGTTGAGTTGTTGTTGAATTGTGGATGGTTTGTAAGAGCGTGGTGAGAAGTGGGGGGTTTAGCTGCAGTATGGGTCATTTTTTATTTATGGTGCTGTCTAAAGGTTGAAGAGCATATATAGTGAAGCCATTTGTTACTATGAAAGATCGTTTAACAAATGACAAATTTCGAAGTGCCTATTGCGAAAATTTGGAATGTGTCATGCATTTGTGAAGGGGGAAAACAATTCTGAAAATAAATTAATGAAGGTAAAAGAGGTATATAGTGTTTGAAACTGCATCGGGTCGGTACCTAAATAGATTTGGCCGGCTAGCAAGTAGAAATAGAGCAAACAAAACAAGAGGCGAAGGGGGATGAGATGAGGTTCTGTTGTTAGGTGAAATGGGGGAAGAAAGCAAAAGGGTTGATCCAGAAGGGAAGGGATGGGGGTGGTGGGGGTGAACCGGAGTCTACGATAGGATGGAGGCTGCACTACACCTTCACCCTAAGCGGGATCGGGAGCTACACAGCAGAAACTAAGCCCAAGACTGTGAAGTGAGAGGCCAACTGAACACTGAAGGGGTGGACTACCTCGCCCGCTAGGCCCCCTGCAAAGGCGATGGGTGGGGGGGTGAGGGGGGTGTGTAGCAAGGCGACGCTAGCGCTCCCCGCGGCTTTCTCCGAACACCGGGCGGTTTGACATTTCACTTCCGCGGTCAACCTACTTGGCAACCGCCTCCCTGCCATTTACCCCCTCCCGGTTCGGATTGGGTTCGGCAGTCATTCGCATCCCATTAAAAATAGGTCGAAAAAATCACCTGCTTGAGAGGTCAAAGTTGTTACGAAATTACCAGGTAGACGAGTGGGTACTTGGAAACATCTGCTACGAAATGGAACTTATGATATAGGGCGAGATATGTCATACTATCATACTAATGTATATCCAAACAAGTTGATCTGCTGACCAGGTTCCTCACGAAGTTTGAAAAACTAGTTGTCTAGTATAATGTACACGACTTCGTTTCTCATTTGTATGTATTTTATAGTCTATGTGTACAATTGACGCATTATATATAATGCCTAGTCATTCTATATAATAATTGGCTGTTTTAGTCTATGAACATAATTTTCTATTTTTCAAACTTTTTAAACACATTGACTAGGAATTGTATATAATGCCTAGGAATTTTGTATTATGGAGAAGAGATATATTGGGCAGTTTATGAAATGAAATTGAGAAATGGTTTCTCTCTTGTTTTTCCAATTTTATTCCCATATAGCATGGTGTAAGGTCGTCTACAACCACTCTTAGAGAGACTTTACACGGATTAGTTATTTTCTTAGATCAGTGGTCTAGATGCTCGAGACGCTCGCATCTCAAAAACACATAACATCAAGTAGTAAACCCCTTAGTAAAAATTGAAATTAGTTGAACATATAGATTAGTATCTTGTTAAGATTAGTTAAAACTAGGTTTGACGAATTTATGAGGAAAGTGGAATGACCGTTCACACAATGACCAAAACGCTTTAGTCAATATGTAGAATGACTAGTCAAAGTGTAAAACACCTCCAATACATATCCTGGCCTAGTAATTTTATATCATGCCTAATTTCACGAATTGACTAAAGTGGCGTATATATAATTATTTTTTATTGATTTCAACAGATTTCTCTTGATTTTATATGCTGCACTTCCGAATTGGTCAAAAAATCACGGTGATCTGCGTAAAATGGTAACTTATAAAGAAATAATAATAAACCTTCGCAATTCGGCAGCTTTTTTTTTTTTTTTTTTTTTTTTTTTTTTTTTTTTCAATTTTCGGAATCTACATATTCTGAAACGTGAAACCCTCAAATTTCAAGAGGTTAATTATTTTAACTTGGAGGTGACACCTTGGCACCACAATTGGGCACCATGGTGCCACCAAAAAATAAACAGCGAGGGTTACGGGGTGAGAAAGGTAATTTTCCTATTTTTAAAGGAAGATGATTTCATCCTAGGAAGTTTGACACCAACCGCACTTTCCTGCGATAACTAGTTTTCTTTCAATGAATTTTCAGTTTCGTGTGGGGGGGGGGGGGGGGGGGGTGCTCTGACGTCACTAGAGTGCAAAACTGAAAAATCAAAAAAGAACTACTCATTGCAGGAGAGTGCGAGTGGTGTCAAACTTCTTAGAATGGACTGCATTTTCATTTAAAAATATACAAGAATGACAGCGTGGGTGGGTAACGCTCATTGTGGGTGTTTAAGAAGTCCACCTACAAATTTTCAAGTCAATAGCTTCAGAAATGTATAATAATATCTTGTTGGTGGTGGCGCCATGGCGGAACCAGTTGGTGCCGTGGTGCCACCAAAACTACACAGTTAATTTCGAATGTGTAAAGTCTACTTACCTGCCGAATTTCAAGTTGACAGCTCCGAAATGGGGCTCCGAGCACAAGAAGCTAGAGATAAAGCGTAGCACGTAAACAATGACCTTACCAATTTGCTATTATTTTGTTGGGCAGTAGTGATGAACGCAAGATTTTTTTGTTGTTTTGTCGGTTTTTTGTTTGTTAGTGTTTCTTTATTGTAATAATGTATTTGTTAATGAATAATTCTCATTTTTGATTAGTATTGATGAGTTTGATAGTGAGGGGAACGAAGTGTAGAGCAAAAAGATGTGACGCAAGGTTATTAAAAAGGGGAATGTCATGTCAATCACCATGCTCCTTAGGTCCTAGCGGCAGACCTTGTTCGTTCGGAGCCCCATTGCAGCCTGTAGCGAGGAAACACGCTTGCACGCACTCAAACTGACGAATACTAGCCAAATCAAAGACTTCCTTCGTTCGTCAATTATGATGACATAGGAAGGATTAGAAATGATTACGCGAGTACACAACAGATCTATACAAGATACGCAACGATAACACAGAGAAACTGTCGAACATGAACTCGCCTTGTATTTCAGAGAGTGGTTTATCCGGGGAGCCGCTTATCGGTAGGAACGGAAAGCCGGAATACAATGATTTTTCACCTTTTACGTCGGTATCGACCGCCTTTTTATTCGGCATGTAGTCGCTTTTGCAGCAAAATATCTGGGGATGACGTTAGATGCATAGGTGCGATGGAAATCAGCCTGTTACACAAGTTTCAATTCATCTCTGATAAATTGGCATTTGACTTTCGATCACCGCTTGACGCCCTCTGTCACCAACTACTTTTATAAATAACGGTTGCGCAATTCAGAAGGGGAATTGTAATGAACAAACTATGCAATAACCGCATCGGAGGAGAGCGGATGGCGGGCGTTGTTCGGTGTTACATCATTTGATATCCTTTCTCAGCATGAAGTGCGGGCGCCAATTTAAACCGATAGGTCTATCCTTAGAACATAAATAATATGGATGACCAAAGATCCACCTCCCAAAGTCCACAGCTTCCAGAGCCTTCAAAGTATCCAACGCAAAGTGTCCATCTTCAAAATTCCTCGAGTATCCACCTATATAAACCAGTATCCATTTATGCTCAGCCTTCTTCCCGCAAAATTTCAAATTGCGAACATTAAATTTTAGCGAATTTCCAAAAATAATTAATAAATCACAACTGCTTCAAAGAAATGTAAAAATCAACTTAAAGCACGAAATATACAACCATACGCTACAACCACACACACACTCACACACACACACACAGACACACACACACACACACACACGCACCCACGCACGCTCCTTATTGATATTGGCCATGGCAACATAAAAATATAGAAAAACAGCCAGAATTGAACATTTTTCCACTCGATTTCATACAGCGCAAAAAGTACTAAACTTTCATTTTTTAGTGTATTTTGAAGTTGGTATAGTGAATACCAATAAAAGAACACCACCACGTATTACCGTTGAAAAATACCCCAAAATCATGTATCATAAGTGGCAATGGAATGTCTTCAAATACTCGATATTTTGCAATTGGCGTACTTCCTTCCTACCAATAATCGCGCTCGGTTTTGCGCACTCAAAAATTCGTATGATGGGTCATTTTTTTCATGAAATTTTGTGTAGGTTCCGAATTCGTAACATGAGGTTCTCATTCGAAAAGCGCGAGTTATGAGTCGTAGCACCACTATGGCGCGTGATTGTAGAAATCCGATTTCACTATTGAATAGTATTTAAAAAATAAAGGGGAATCACTATTTAATGTTTTGATATCTTCAACTATAAAAATAATAAATGCCTGGTCCATTAAATTGTAGACACCCTATACATATATACATACATGGTTTTGCTTTGAATATTAATAAAGCACCATTTGTAGCCCAACCAACAAAAATCCAACAAAATTAATCAAGATTAAGTAAAAATTGAAGGAAATTGTTATTTGGCCAGTTTTTGGACCACTCATTGGTCCAAAATGGTCGAACAAAATTTAACGGTCATACATGTACTCATACCCTACCAGGATCATGGCTCAAAGTGCCCAAAAATTGCTGCAGGATGAAAAAAGTAGGCATTAAAAATGTCTTTTTTCAGTTTTCCGGAAAGGGTTGTCTAACATAACCCACTAGGGGTTTTTGATATGGCACTAGTCGCATATTAAGTTTCTTTAGTTTTTAATACAGTTTTACGTCAAGCAGACGTATTGTGATGAGTTATGTATAAACCCGTTTAATGCTAAAAAGCTATCTTAATAAAATATGGAATTATATTAAACACAATAAATACCAATAAAAAATCATTCTTACAAATTTGCCCTGATTTTTGTAGAACATTTATATCCACGTAGCAAATATTTAACGTTTGCGATGCATAGTTGCTATAATTTATTGGAATGTGATGGAACTGGAAGGGGACTGTCTACGGACCAGCCCACGCGATTCCTTTCTAAATCATTGAAATCAAATCGTGTTAAAATCTTGGGAGCAACAATGAAGAACTTTCGTGTGTTAAAATTTCAACTTTTGACCTCAGATTCGGATTCAGCGCACTTGAAAACCCAAAAGTACTATTTTCCGGTTCAAAATACTGGTGAGTTTGGCAAATAAAAGGGTAGGAAGATCAGGCGTGATGTAGTGGTCCAGGGTGCTAAGGGTTCCCCCAAGGTGGCCGTGATCATCGTGCAAATGAATGTCAAGAACTGTATTACTGGTTAGCTACCCATCAAATCGCACTATTTTGAGCTCAGATCTTTCTATTAGGGTAATGAAAAAAATACCGTGAAAATTCTCGTTTTCTTCAAATATTTGGGGGGGGGGAAACAGACATCAGGCACAATTTATTGGCTCTCGATAAGTTGAAAGGCTAGTGGATGTTTTGAATTCTGAGAACAACCTTATTTGTGATGCTTCCGAAAGTGTTCAGAAAGTGTGGTAGAACCGGAAGCAGAATAAAGCAAGAGTAAATGACTACAGCCTTCACTGCAGCTGGGTGTAATGACGAGGGAATTCCTCGCCACCACTCTGATTACCGCACCAGCACCGGTGGAGGTAACTTGGTAAACCTAATTCCAGGGCGGAAAAGTGGTTTTCTTAGAAGGAAAGTAAAGGCTAGTGAATTATGCGGCAGAGCCAAAGTTTTCGGAGAGTTGCAAGAAGGATTCACCGGAAAAGATCGGAAACATTTCCACCGCATTTAACTATACAAGAACCACCTACTGGGTAAGAGCAAGTTGTCGCCAAGACATGGATTTTTATTTACAAATTCATACAAGCCGCATGGAAAGCTTACTTTTAGCGAGTTTTCGTAGAAAGTTTGTGTGTGTGTCTTTTCAGACGATAACTCTCCTAAGGATTGAGATACACATTCCGTTCTTGCGCCAAAAAAATCAACGTTTCCAAACGAAAGGATGAGTTCGTTAGCCTGCACTTTTTGAGCACACTAAATTAGTCACTTCCAAAAATAAGATAAAAAAATATCAAAAAATGGCTAAAAGCTGCTAATAATTGAGGCGTAGGAGGAAAAGGAGCACTTACGCCAAATATGAGTTTTAAGATATAAGCGTTTGAAGTTTTCAGTTATTATAAAACATAATTGTCTCCCCTTTTACCATTTTGCCAATTTTTAACGTGCTCCCCTAACTTATCCTGTAGCCGGAACGCACAATAAAAATGCAATAATGTTGTTTGAGAAAAATTTATAAACAAATAATGAGCGCACTTTAAATGCCCCTTTTTCGAAGAAAAGGTTGAGGTAATATTCTTTTCTAAAATAACGGAACATTTAAATGTTGAATTGACGTTTAATATTGAAAAGGAAACACAAAACAAAAATTAACGTATATTAGTTTCTCTCTGCTTCAGGGTCACTACACTCATTTTCAGAATAAAAATGTGATCCGCAACTTCTGACTGAAAGGATCATGCAGGATTGATAAGGCACGCCATCACAAAATAATCGATATCTCGACCAATTATTGTCGGATCGATTTGAGATTTGGACAGCAGATTATATAGATGGCAGTGATGAAAAAAATTCGTTCTCCCGAAAAAGGACATATTTGCGCAGGTGCCCCTTTTCCACCTACCGCCTCAATCGTTAAATTCATGTTTTTTAGCAAAATATTGCTCAAATAAAGTTTATTAACTATAAAATAGAACATTCAAAATCGTATGTACCAAATTATGCAAAAAAAATGTACTTACTAATAAAATTTAAGTACTAAAAAATCGATAAAAACTGCAAAAAATCTAAAAATTCAATACCTCTTTTTGAATAGTAGATTATTATTTAGAATACGTTTTTGCCATAAATTTAATAGTCATCAATTTCCTTGCTCTCAAAAAGCTCAAATTTCAAAACAATTTAACATTATACAATACGATAATTTACGAAAATTTGCTCATACGGTCATGCTGCATGACTGGAACTTTTCTCTCTCATGCTTGGGTAGATCTTTAGACACTGGATCAATTCCATTAGGTCGTCCCTCATGTATACGAAACCTTGCCTATATGACCTAGCTTCAGATGGACGTCCTAAAAAACGAGTGACAGCTAAGCCGAGAGCTGGAAACGCGAGGATATTCTTTTCAATGCTGGCAACAAGAGGGCAGAAGTGGTCACAAAAGTGACCAATTAATTCATGCGTCCACTAATTACTCCGCGAGCCGGCCGTATTAAACGACCCTCTTAGTCAACCACGGTTCTTTTTCATTCCCCCACCCTCCGGTTTACGACGAAAAAAGTTATATCACGCTACAGCGGCGGAGGATAAAAAAACGCATCTCATTCAGCTTACTGAATTGATGGCTTTATAAAACGTAATAATGCATAAAACGCCCGGACTTTATAAGTACGACCGTAATTTCTCATAAGGGCAGATACCTCTTCACTCCTCGTGTCGGCTTCCAAACTCTTCCCGTTCCCAAGCTCGCTTCCGCCCCCGCTCCAAACGTCACGGCCTCAGTTTTTAATGAATAATGGACAGAAATTTAATTTAAGCTCCTCTTTCGGCGCTCGTCTCTGTCCCATTTTTAAGGGGGTGGAGGGACGCTGTAAGTAAATTGCTTCGCGTGATTAACTGTTGTTAAATTGGCGAAAACAAGGCTTGGTGGACAAGCGAACCAGCGATGACAGCTATCAAATTAAAACTATAATTTTGGAGGGTAGAATGATAGGTTGTGGCACCCAACAACCCATAAGAATGTTTCCATACCATTGTTTAAGAAATATGATTCTTATACAAGTTTTCCACGGAATAATTTGACAATTTATATAACAAAACTGTTATGTGCTACTACCTAGAAGATTCAATGCCGAGCCACAAAGGACAACTAACTTGCAGGATTCGACGACATACAAGTGAATTTCATCATACATTCTCCAAATTAGCGAATTTCCGTATATTAACCCATTATATTAAATTAAATTTGTTTGAAATTGGAGCACTTTGAGTGCAAAGAAATATAGTTACCTACCAATTATGGCAACAATATTTGTTCTAAATAATATTCTGCAATTCAAAAAAGATTTCTAAATTCTAGCTTTTTTAGGGAGTTTTTATCGATTTTTTACCAAATAATAATGAAATTTTAGCACATTTTTCTGCATAGTTTTTTGCATTAATTTTGTACTGTTCTAATTCGTTGTTGATAAACTTATTAAAAAAACTAAAGTGTTGCTAAAAAATATTGGTTTAACGGTTTTCAGACATTTTTTTAGCCATTTTTTCTTATTTCTTTGAAATAAGCCACACGGCTGCCCATCTTAACGCCGTCAGTGCCTGCTTGCCCTTAGGGGCTCGAGCTGGGGCTCGAGCCCTCACTGCTGCTGACCTAGACTTTGTCAGGCAGCAGTTGTTGTGGTGCGACCGAGCAACACCAACTGCTCCAAAACCCAGCTCATCTGCTGAGTTCGTTGCTGCGCTGCATGAGTCAGTAGATGGTAAAGAGCTCCGACAGTGCTCTGAATCCCCCATTTCTTCCCGATGGGTAGAATGGGGTTCAGAGGGCATTGGGGCTCGTGACTGTTACCATTTTCACGCCGTCCTGGTGGTTACTTTAGCGACCTTGGTGAGGTATTCAAGGAGTAGTCGCGGGACAGTGGACACCCTTTGCCGTGTCTATCGGGGTAAAAATGAGAATTCTTATCATGTGGAGCAGCAGAGTCCTCGTACTCACGGTGGCCACATTCTACGTCACGATGCGGTTGCAAAGCAGATCGCGGGCACTTTGTCATCCAGCAGTTGGGATGTCGAAAGGGAGAGATTATATCACGTGCCGAGTAAATGAGGCAAGAAGCCGGATATCACTGCTATTAAGCCCCATGGGTCTGCCATAATCCTGGATGTCCAGGTTGTCAATGGCAGCGTGGACATGGAGCAGACCTGGCGGGCTAAGATAAATAAGTGGGATAGAAATGACCTACGGCAAGCGATTTCCGAGCTAAAAGGAGTGGCGACCAACATCAGGGCCGTGCCGCTACCGTGCCATGGCGCGGGGTGTAGTGCGGGAAAAGTGCCACGGAGTTACTCGAGTTGGGCATCTCAGCGGTAGTGCTCCATGGTATCACCACCCGCGTCCTGAGGGGTTCTTACTTGAACCGGTGGTCGTTTTACAGGGGCTCCTCCTTTCATCCCACTCTCCCTCCACTTCCTTCTGCAACTTCCCCCCCCTAGAGCCGGATTTGGGTAAACCTAGACGTCCTCCCCAATTTTCTTATTTATTTGTTCATTTTTCCAATTTAATGGTGTGCCCCCTCCGCCTTTGAAGGAAGATTTATTTTAAAAAAAGTTTGTGTGTGTGTATGTGTGTGATACAAATTTTGTCTGCGCGTCCCAGACCACAATTCTCAACCGATTTTCGAAATTCTCTTTGTTCGATCCCAATTTTAGTCTAGTTGTGCATCAAACCTCGGAAATTTTGAATTTCAAGATGGAAGAGGGGGGATGGAGGGGGTAAAGAAGAAAAAAACTTGATTTTTTCCGACAAATTTTGTCGAAGCGACCTAGGTTACAATTTTCTACCGATTTTCGTGATTCTCATTTTGTCCGTTTCCAATTTCAGTCTAGTTGTGCAACAAATGTAGGAAGTTTCGGATTTACTGTCGAAGTGGGGGGGTGGAGAGGATTCCCGATTTTGTCAAGCGCTGCCCAAGCCACAAATCTCTACCGATTTTCGTTATTCTTATTTTGTTCCGTTTCGATATATATTTTTTGAAATTTTATCAGGATGGATGATGTTTTCACTATTCTCGTTCGATTTTCGTGATTATTTTTTTGTTCAACTTTGGATTTAGTCAAGTTATGGAAAATATAACAGGAGTTTCAAATTTCAAGATGGAAGAGGGTGATTGGAGGGGGTAATTCTGATAAATCATGATGTTTTCACTATTCTCGTCCGGTTTTCGTGATCCTTTTTTTTTCTTCAACTTTTAATTTGGTCTAGCTATGACAATTTAACAGGAGTTTCAAATTTCATGATGGAAGGGAGTGAATGGAGGTAGTAATATCGATAAATCGTGATATTTTTATGATAATCAGACTTTTTGTGACTATTTTTTTTGTTTGTTTGATCCAAATTTTAGTCCAGTTATGCAACTTCGGAAATTTAAAATTTACCGTCGGTGAAGGGCTGAAATGGTGTGGGGGGGGGGGGGGGGGGGGAGATTCCGAGAAATCGTGATACTTTTTTTTCTCTTATTTTAATTCTCACCAAAATTATATACAATCCATTCATAGGGACTTCCCTTTAATGCATGCATTACATACCAATGTTTTTGACCTTTATGACCAATTTCGGTCCCGGGGTATGAGTATGAGTTTGGTGGGGGGGGGGAGTATGAGTTTGTTTTGCGTGACCACATATGTACAGGACGCTCACTACTTCCACTATTTTCGCCAATTTTGAAGATACGTTCAGAATCATTTGTGAATTAAACATAAAACAGATACTTCTTCATACGTTACGACGAGTCATACAGTTTCCGTCGTAACCGTTCGAGCAACTCATAGGCTCCGTTCGAACAGCTGTGGGGAGCCGGCGAAAAATAATTTCCTTCTGTGACTACATCAATATCCACGTGTGCCCCACCCATGCCAGCCTTGTGATCACGCGCGGACAGCAACACGATTTGTCGTCAGACATGAATATTCTCTCGCGCCTCGCCCACTACACCCGTGTTAGTCCTGGAGCCACGTCCGAAAATAGGTAGTAATTTGCGGAGAAGGTTTGAGATTAGATTTTGAAAATTTAGTTCTTTCTGATTAAGAAAATCTTCGTCTGCCCTATCAAAATTGGTGGAATAAAAAATGGCGGCCTCATAAAGATGGCTTAATTTGCCCATTTTCAAGTTTTTCCCTAATAATTCTTAAACCGTACATCCTACAGAAATTGTTAAACGTAGCAAAGCTGTTGAGCATAAAAAATAAATGATTCGATCCCAAAACGCTGAATTATCTCCTAAAATAAGCGAATTACAAATAAATGCAAATTGGGCTTACTTTGGCCCAGTCCACTCCTCCCCCCGTTCCCACCATCAAACTTTTGCCCTTCAAAACCACCTAGTGGCGTTAATATTGGTCGGATTTCAGTCTGTTAAAGTTCATTCAACTCAACATTAAATATTCTCCAAAGTTCGTATCGAGCATATTTTATCTGAGACTTTCCCCATTCACTTACAGCCGAACTTATGAATTTTTTGTCATTTTACACATAAAGTTCAGAATTTGGAAACTGAACTGGGAAAGGAAGGGATAAAACATGAACTTTCGGTGCCATATACACCTCAGCAAGTTGGAACAGCCGAAAGAAAAAATAGTACTTTAGTGGAAATGGCACGATGCATGTTGCTGCAATCGAAACTGCCAATATGTTTTTGGGCAGAGGCGATTTTGACTGCATATTACATTCGGAATTGGTATATTTCGAAAAGTGAGGATGTGAAAATCCCACATAAATTATGGACCAGAAAAGTACCTAGTACCTACATTTAGCTACTTCTGAAAATTCGGACTGAAAGTATGTAAAGTTGATTACCACCACACGCATTAGGAAAAAAAAAATATATATATATATATTTTATTTATTTATTAATTAATTTATTTATTGGGATCCTGAAGAAAAGGATGTTTATCGCAATCCGAACATTGATAACCTTGATAGAATTTAACAATGGCCGGTATGATGAATAAGAGGAAAATCAAATGGAAGATCGAACAGTTCAGGAAACTAGAGATGAAGAGAGGGCCAGATCGTCCTAAAATCTTAAGATCAGGTAAACGAGGCCGACCCCGAATTTTCACCTGACGAATTTTCAATGGCAGAAGAATTTGTTGGATTGATATCCACACCTCTGTATCAACCAACATTAAAACCACCAGCTGACGTATTGGCAAAAGAACTCCCGTCACCAGAACACGACGAGAGTACCTACCAAGATTTAGAAGTTCATAACATCAAGTTATGAAAAAACAAACGGCGAAGAATCAAAATTCAATGAACTTGATTTTTGAGGGGGAGTGTTGGAATTCACTCCAGTTTGTTTATTAAAGAGTTGTTCATTTATGCGTTGGTGATAATTAACACATATGCCAAATCGTATCACGTGTTGATTATCATCATTGTTGTGTTGAAAATTTTCTCAAGAAAATCGTGTCTCTGTGTTTCGATGTGTGGAAAGATTGTATTGTGTGTGTTGAAATACAACCTATTAATTTTCACTGCAATTTACGCTGCTATATTCTTATATTATCTTTCATAGTCTTTTTTTACGGTAAAAATAAATAAAAAATAAAATAAAAGTGCATGTTTAAAACTGGCCTATGGGCGGGATTCAAAGACGAGAATTGAGTCTTAGTGGGCCTTTAAATGTATTAATAAGGGAATTCTTGCACTCAGCGTAATTCATCGTAGTGATTCGAGGGTGTCCTTAATGGCGAACTGAGTGGGCTTCTCAAATGGACACAACGGGAATCATAAACGAAAAATGGCGTTGAGTTGAGGTTCACCCTCAGCTCAACATGCAATATCCTGAGTGACGTTAGGAGGTCACTCAATTGCGTCAACTGATAAATGTTACTATTATTCACGAAGGTACTAGTAATACAGTGGAGTTATGCAGTAGAAGTTTGTGACGATCTTACGGGGAACAGGTGACATATTTGGGAAATGATCAACTGCAAGTAAAGCAGAAACACCTCCAGAATCTGAATAGGAAGCTAACTTAATTCGACCGCCCAGTCGACTTGGATAGTTATTACATAACACGGTCCATTTATGAATGAAACTTACCAGACGTACGTTTCAGGAAAAGGTTTAGTTGCCTTGGAACAGAAAAGCTGAATTCATTCGGTAAACCGGGATTCCTTAACTCATTTAGTAGAGGGTTTAATCAATATGGCAAATACTACATCATAAATTACCGCACTTTCACATTTTGAATCAATGATTTTCTTCAAGTAAAGATATTACATTACAGTACAGATAGTTCGTACTTGAATAAACTGGCACTTTCAAAGCTTTTATTGACAGCTACCTAGAAAGTAACTATTTCGTCGGGTTCCCAAGCCTTCATAGAAAGCATTCGAGCTAAAGCTTGTCACTTAAAGATAGTGCGGCCGTTTCGGTAGCTCTCACAATGAATAAATAGATGGATGATAACATTATCTTCCTTTGCAGCTATCTCGTCACATTCTCAAAAGTTACTGTTGGTTCTGTTCCCCACTACTGAAAATAGGGGAACTGGTATAATATTGTTACAGGGTGAGTATCAATAACATTCGATATTCAAGTGATCAGAGTCAAAACTCTTCATTCGTGCAACATTTTCGATTTCAGTATTCATATTAATTCTGTATCTGCCTGAGACGCTGTTTACTTTGAAGAAACCTACAGAAATCCATTCGTAATGCCCATCTCTAGACAAAACGGACTAAATTTGCCTTTTTAAACTTCAGCGTTTGATGCTGATAAGCTGTGGCATGGTATGGAACTCTTTGATCAATGTAGATGCGAGAAATGAAATATGATGTACAACTAAAATTTTGTGAAAGTATTTAAATGCGTTGGGGGGGGGGGGGGGGATCCCATATGATTCAGCCCTATAAAGCCCCTTATAAAACGTTATGTTGTATAGCACCAAATGTACTGCTGTGAATTCCTTCAGAACCAAGAAGCAAGTTTTAGAGAAAGAAGAAAAAATGAATAAAATAAGATAAATAAATAAAAAATAAATAAATGAATAATTAAAAATTAATTGTGAGCCGTGTTAATGACTGATTCTTGGTGTTTTTAAAACAACTCGGAATAAAGATTACGAAGAACAACAGAAGACTGAATAAGGGGAAATGTATTGCAGCGGAGGACGGTGTTTGGCATTGTTTGCGATGACCTAAAAAGCAATTGAAGAAGAAGAAGAATTCGCGAGACAATTAGGCGAAGAGTTGAGGCGCTGAAGGAGTGAATTCCCTCGTTATCTTCTCTCCGGAGAAAGAGCATCTCAATGGAATAGGTAGTGGAGAAAAATGGGAGGAGATCGGGAAATAACAAACCAGCTTTCGTATCGCTACTTCCAGATTCTCTTCGAATAAAATGAACAATCATTGGTTGTCGAGTGAGAGGGGGAAAGCGCAATTTAGGGCTAGAAGGGAAAAGACTCGAAGCCACCAAATCGAAAGAAAAAAAGAAAGAAAGGAACAGGAAGGAAGAAAGAGGAGAAAGGCAGTGAGCGGTGAAAGGGGGTATTTGGGATAGGGTGTAAGGAAAGGGTGGTAGGAGATAATAAGAAGAGTTGGGGAGAAGCTCTCTCAAGATGAGCTCTAAAGGTTAGGGTGGGAGTGGGGAGTGGGGGAAGGGGAGAGAAAGAGGGAGAAAGAGAGAGAGAGAGAGAGAGAGAGAGAGAGAGAGAGAGAGAGAGAGAGAGAGAGAGAGAGAGAGAGCTCCCAAATCCCACCAGCATCGGTAGTTGGTAATGGGTTGGATTTGAGGCTAGGGTAAGAGGTGGTGGTGGGAAGGGGCGCACTGAACATTGTTCCGTTTACTATCACCAGAGTCGTGACATACCCCCTCTCACTTGGGGATATCCCGCATGGAACCAGCAATGCCGGCAAAAAGGTTAACCCCTCGCCTTTCTGCGGGACTTGGCCAAACCATCCCCTTTTCTACCAGTATATAGGCTCTAAAAGAATAATATTGGGTAGAGTAATTGTGAGGGAGGAGTGTGTTCCTGAATGAACTGAATCGGAGCAAACCTGCACTAAATGAGCGTTACCCTTGCGTCAACTCCAGGGGTGTAAGTCCTTCAGCGATATTCTTCAATATTTCAAATACATGTGCTGATTTTTGCTTGTAAATGTATGAGTATATATAAAATGCAACAAAAAAAACAAAAAAAATTCCCAGTCATGCAGCATGATCATATGAGCGAAATTTCGTGAATTATCGTATTATATTATGTTACATTGTTTTGGAATTTCAGCAATTTGAGTGCAAAGAAATCGTTAACCACCAATTTTATGACAAACAAACTCGTTCAAAATAGTATTTTGCTAAGTACTATTTTTTAATCGATTTTTAAGCAAAAAACAAAGGAAATTAAGTATATTTTTCAGCATAATACTGTGCACACATTTTTAATGTTCTAGTTCACTGTTGATAAACTTCTTTTGACTAAAATTCTGATAAGAATATGAATTCAACAATTTTTAGCCATTTTAAGTGAAATTTGTTTGCACATTTTTCGAAATTTGACTAATATAATGTGCTCAATAGGTGCTGGCCAACGAACTCTACCTTTTATTAGGAAAGCTTAATTTTTTGGCTCAAAAACGGAATTTTTATCTCAATCCTATATATATATATATATATATATATATATATATATATATATATATATATATATATATATATATATATATATAAATAAATACGAGGCACGTTCAGAAAGTATCTATTTAAAAAAAAATTGTATTTAAAAAAAAATTACAGGGTTTTGTAGGTTACCATCACACTTATTTTTCTGTATAATCGCTATAACTCTGCTTAACTCTTTCTGCCAGTACCAACTGCTTTCATCCAATACATGAAAAAGTGTTAAACTCTAGGATTCGTCTCAAAAAACATCAAAGCGGATTTAAATGAAGAACTCAAATGAAGAAAACTTTCGAAAATTTTGATTTTAAAAATTTCTACGAACTACGAAAATTCGCTAAAACTCAAAATTTCGATACATTGCAGCATTTTTCGATTATATTTTTTTCTCGATACAGTCAGCATTTGAATCTGTTCAAAAAATGCCGTGCAACGAACTCATCCTTTTGTATTCCGATTTCAGAACTTATTCGCAATTCACCGTCGGCGTCGTGTTAGCTCTGGCTGGTAGACTACAGATTGATGATCTATTACTATAACGCTCCGGGTGTTATCGATTGATTCCAAGGGTCGAAAACAGTTTGGTAAACATCGATATTTGTCATGGTTTAGAAATTCGTCATTCTATATCACAAATTGATGAGAAATCCATTTGATCCGTGTAATTGATTACTGAAACTCGTTATTTGATTGTAGGTAGACGATCTTACCTCTATCAGCTGGTGAACTCGATTGATGAGTCAGCTAGGCATTACATCTGTAACAAAGAAATCATATTCATTATGATGCTGGCAGCACAAATAGAAAGATGGTTTTTATCAACACTCAAGTACCGATGTTGAAGAATTCGAAAATCATACAATATATACAGATAATAAAATCCGCTAACTACTGCGTACAGAAATTAAACGTGTAGAAATGTAAAATTATAAATTCTTCGCTAAACAAATTAAAAACATTCTAAGACAAATAATTACAAAATAATAATAATGATAAATGAATAAATAAATGAACTTTTAGGAAATGTTGATAGTTGTATCTCCCTCAATTTCCAAATTAAATTAAATTCTATGCATTCCGGTTGAAAGAGAGTAGAATTTCCTTTCTCCCTGAAGCGAAACTAAAAAAAAATTTTTTTGTTGAGGGGACTAAGAGCGTATAAAAATATATCAAATTGAAAAATTAGAAAATGGTCTAGCTGATAGTATTGTGGTATAGATCCCGTGGATAGATCACGGTGCACGTCAACAACGATTTTCCCAACCGGAGGATTGAGGCAGGAGCTAGGTAGATTTCGCCCGCAATACCGATCAGTCGTGCGGGTCGGTCAACATAAACCACACGGATGACCAGGCGGCAAAAATGTACTGGTAGAAGGTTTCATTGCTCGCTGTGAAGATAATGCTTTCCACTCAAAACTAGAAAATCATACTGAGACTGCTCTAGATTTTTAAAAAAATATTTTTTTTAAATAATAAATCCTACGGTATTTTTGATTATATGACCGCAAAGCTCGTACAGTTTTCTGTAGAAGTTGTGTGACTAGATTTTGCTGTATATATGTATATTGCTTTGTTCATAAAATGGATGTCCAATAGACCAGTTGAGACAATAATAGTTTGCCTTATCTGGCTGGACGATGGTAGTAGGTATTGTTCCCTGATCTCATCATTTACTCCTTTCCATTTTTCTTTGAAAGTAAATTGTATTTCTGTATTTAGTGAAATACAGTGCATTTCTGTATTTTGTGAAATACAGTGCATTTCTGTATTTTGTGAAAAACGAATAAAACCTTTCATTTTATGGATAATTTCATCAATTGAGGTAATGAAAAGTACTTCAACATCATTGTGTTTCAACAGAAAATTTTTCTAGCTTGGTAGTCGTACAATAGAAAAGACCCAATTCTACATCTGCACCATTCATTTTTGTTTGCTTTCAATGGCTCTTCTGAAGGTGCAAATATATACATATATATTTTTTTTGAAGTTTTATAATGGTGTTACTTTTTTTTAAACCACTCAGTCTATGAGTTCATAGACTGTGTAATAGATCGACAAAAGCGATCTCTTATAAATCGCAATAATCTTAGTGACAGTTATAGTGAGAACGATTTAAAGGTTCAACTGGATATAATAATTCAATCACTCTCAGTCCTTCTCTGAACAGCCTTCATGTAGGCAGTTACGTATAGATTACTGTAACAGCCCCATACCTACACATTTAATTTTAGCGCTCAATCCGTGATCTCAGATAACGATCTCAAGTATACCATAAATATAAATATTTTTTATAATTCCAAAACAAATATAAATGTAAATATTTTCTTAATTGTCATAGATGACAATGGGATGATGGTGGGTGATGGTTCACACCCCCACAGGGAATGAATTACTCATAAGGGGGATCAGGAATTCTTTATAGATTTATACCCAAAATTATCTAATAGACTCCATGAAAGTATTTAATTGAACGTCCATATCGAACTATAAATCGATCATATTGAAATTCAAATCTTGCACAAAATATAAGTGTCACCACAAGCAATTTTTGGGCATTTTTGGGCATGAGACTGATGAAACTACCAATTTTATGGCCGGAAAAAAATCTTTCTAAATAATACTCTGTGATTCAAAAAAGATTTTGGATTTTTAGCTTTTTTCGCAATTTCTATAGATTTTTCAACAAATATCAATGAAATGTAAGTACATTTTTAAGCTTATTGTATAGACCGTCTATTTTTTAATGTTCTAGTTTATTCTTGATGAACTTCTTTCGACTAATTTAGCTTAAAAAAATATAAATTTATTGGTTTGTTATCCGTTTGTAGCCACTTTAGCGTTTTCTAAATTTCCAGAAACATGTTTTGTAGTTGAGAATAATTTTAATGGTTCAACTGCTTTATGTATAGTTAGCTCCTGAATAAGCAAGTCTAGGCAAGATCAGGGAACGGATTTTAATAGTTCAAACCCTTTTTGAGGCCTTGCTTTTAGTATTTTGTTGCGTGGTTTGAAGCGATCTACGAAATTAAACTTCAAATTTCAACGATTTCCGTCTTTGTAGAACAAATAATCGAGCCAACATTTTTGTAATTTCATGTAATTTGTAACACACAATTGCCCCAAGCACCTTCAGTCATGATGGTGAACAACGAGTAAGTAGTTGCCCAATTCTAAAAATAAAATTATTTTCGAGATGCGACCTCGAACTACGGTCATACTCAATATTCGGTTGTGGCCTTATGAATCGTACGAGCTATTATATTATGCACAGTGAAAAATATTGGGGGACGACCTGTTAAATTGCATGTAGGTTACAATATATAGGATATTTCCAACTTTTTTTTTTCTCCAATGTCCAACTCATTCTTACACTCGTCCGATTGTGCGCCGCTTCTACGCCCTGTACACATTTGACAAATAGCTGTGCGCCTCAGTGTACGCACCTTTAGATAGCCATTCTTCATAGAACACTTGTCTATAATTATTATTCGAAATTGTGATAGATATTGGTTGTTACTCTTTCTCGATTGTAGCAAATGCTACCGGGACCTTGGGATAGTCCCTGGGCTTTTCAGCCTTCAGGATATCCTCTGTGTGTAGCAGGTAGCCTCTACATTTTGAAGGGGTAACTTCTCCATTCCCATCACCTCCTTGTTATAAAATCCTTCAATTATTATACATATGATATCTGAGTACAATGGTAAATAAGAATCCAAGTATACCTACATGAACGTAGGCAATCATTAACTGAAAATTGATGAGATAAAATGAAAAACCTACCCACGCTTCTCTAGTTCCTCTATAAGTTACCAGAGTTTTAATATACTCGATTTCTTGAAGGGAGTACCCCAGTGGAATGATATCAGCAGATACGAATGACGTCGGTTAAAAGGTGATTCTTACTATGTTTTCACCAGTTCTGATTCACTCCCATGTTGTTCATGTATATATATATATGTGTGTGTGTGTGTGTGTGTGTGTGTGTGTCCTTCCGAATGATTACTCTCCTAAGGATTGGGAAAAATTGCCGTTCTTGCGCCAAATAATGAAGCTTTCCAAACTAAAGGATGAGTTCTTTGGCTAGCAATTTTTGAACATATTAAATTGGTCAAACTTCAAAAATGTGCCAATAAATCACTAAAAATGGCCATCACTGCGAGCTGGACATCAAAATTTGACAACAATTTGATTATTATCAAAGTCAGAAAAGGTGGACAAGTTTGAAGAAGGAGTGGAGTGTCGAGTGAGCCTCCTCCCAAGACGTGTTCGCGGGTTTTATGGTTCAGGTACAGAGTTTATGATACTATTACTATAGTGTTCAAATTTGGCGTGAGAATATACTACTTATCAAAATTAAGGTCACTGTCCAGTTATATGTGAGTGGACAAAAACCACTGGACCGAAGTTATGAAACTTGGATCGAAAATCACCTTTGGGGTTCAGTTGGTCCTGTATCGTCAGCATGACGCAGCAAAGCATAAAATTGAAGGACTACAATAGTTTAAAAAATCGAGAACTCGAAAACTTCCGAAATAATAGTATTAATGTTTTTGTTTTTTTAGTCGTCATTGATAGATGTCATCCCAAAGAATTGAATGAAACCGCCCGGATTGCACTCCCTGAAAGCTAGGATTTTGACAGGGAAAACATGAACAACATGGGAGTGAATCAGAACTGGTGAAAACATAGTAAGAATCACCTTTTAACCGACGTCATTCGTATCTGCTGATATCATTCCACTGGGGTACTCCCTTCAAGAAATCGAGTATATTAAAACTCTGGTAACTTATAGAGGAACTAGAGAAGCGTGGGTAGGTTTTTCATTTTATCTCATCAATTTTCAGTTAATGATTGCCTACGTTCATGTAGGTATACTTGGATTCTTATTTACCATTGTACTCAGATATCATATGTATAATAATTGAAGGATTTTATAACAAGGAGGTGATGGGAATGGAGAAGTTACCCCTTCAAAATGTAGAGGCTACCTGCTACACACAGAGGATATCCTGAAGGCTGAAAAGCCCAGGGACTATCCCAAGGTCCCGGTAGCATTTGCTACAATCGAGACAGGCGCACAGCTATTTGTCAAATGTGTACAGGGCGTAGAAGCGGCGCACAATCGGACGAGTGTAAGAATGAGTTGGACATTGGAGAAAAAAAAAAGTTGGAAATATCCTATATATTGTAACCTACATGCAATTTAACAGGTCGTCCCCCAATATTTTTCACTGAGCATAATAGCTCGTACGATTCATAAGGCCTTAACCGAATATTGAGTATGACCGTAGTTTGAGGTCGCATCTCAAAAATAATTTAATTTTTAGAATAGGGCAACTGCTTACTCGTTGTTCACCATCATGACTGAATGCTTGGGGCAATTGCGTGTTACAAATGATACGAAATTACAAAAATGTTGGCTCGATTATTTGTTCTACAAAGACGGAAATCGTTGAAATTTGAAGTTTAATTTCGTAGATCGCTTCAAACCACGCAACAAAATACTAAAAGCAAGGCCTCAAAAAGGGTTTGAACTATTAAAATCCGTTCCCTGATCTTGCCTAGACTTGCTTATTCAGGAGCTAACTATACATAAAGCAGTTGAACCATTAAAATTATTCTCAACTACAAAACATGTTTCTGGAAATTTAGAAAACGCTAAAGTGGCTACAAACGGATAACAAACCAATAAATTTATATTTTTTTAAGCTAAATTAGTCGAAAGAAGTTCATCAAGAATAAACTAGAACATTAAAAAATAGACGCACTATACAATAAGCTTAAAAATGTACTTACATTTCATTGATATTTGTTGAAAAATCTATAGAAATTGCGAAAAAAGCTAAAAATCCAAAATCTTTTTTGAATCACAGAGTATTATTTAGAAAGATTTTTTTCCGGCCATAAAATTGGTAGTTAACAATTTCTTTGCATTTGATGTGCTAAAATTTCAACATATCTGAAAATAGTGAAAACGCCAAAAGTTTGTATTTTATGCCTCTATACAGTACTCTTGGTTTCATCGCGATCAAAATGATTATGATCAGCATGAAATTTCCTGTAAGAATTGCCGTTGAAATGACTTTTTTGTCTCATCAACATTTTAATGCATGATTCGGTCCACTTTTCCTAAAGAGAAGCGCTAAATTTTGGCCCGCCAACAGAGCTGGGGTTGGTCTCATTCGACGAAAAACTACATTTTCTACCACTTTTCTGTTGGACGAAAAAATGATGAGCGGAGCTAAAGGAATGTATATTGCTAAATATGTAAAAAAAAACGTGTTTTTCAGTGTTTTTTTGCCAGAAAATAAACGTGGTATGTATTTTCTTAGGTGTAGAAGGGTGAATTTGAAATCAGCGCAAAATTTCTTATAAGAATCGCTTGTAACCTTGCCATGCCCAGAAAAAAAGCATTTTGCCCGGCACACACGTTCGCAGTTACGATTCGTATAGTCCAAGGAGCCTTGGCCGAAAACAGGTAGTAATTTCAGGCGAAGGTTTGAAATTAAATTTTGGAAATATAATTCATTCCAAATGAAAAAATCTTCGTCTACCTTCTCAAAATTTGTGGAATACGAAATGGCGGTCTCGTAAAGATGGCTTAATTTGTCCATTTTATAGTTTTTCTCTCTATTCCTAATAGTGCCGGGGCCAACGCCGAAAATAGGTAGCAATTTGAGAAAAAGGGTTGAGATTAGATTTTGAAAATTTAGTCCGTTCTGAGTGAAAAAATCTTTGTCTGCAATCTCAACATTGGTGGAATACAAAATGGCGGCCTCATAAAGATGCCTTAATTTGCCCATTCTATAGTTTATAGCACCTTAATACATAATTAATAAACCTTCACGTATTAATTTGAACCATCTATGTTTGCGAAAGCGAAGAGTGAAGTATTAATTTATGTGCAATGAAACTAACACGGGACTGGCAGCCTAACTCGCAAATTTCCTGAAAATTTCAAAAAAATCTGATGGGCTCTGTTGAAATGAAGCTTACTACAAGGATTTCCGGTCACACCGACAGATACACTGACAAATAACCAAAGTAGTTAAAAATTGTCTAGAATGAAAATGCTTTTGACTGTTTCGATTGTGGCGAAACATTTAGTTTCATTTCCGAAGTGATAACAATGCTTCGGCTACCTTGGTGGATTCGGGAATAGAAACATCAACCAATTTCAATAAAAGTTAATGTGACATGTGTACTTTCTGTTTGGCTTACGCAAGCTTAATTCACACACAAAATTAAAAATTTGTTTTGGTTGCTGGACAAATTTAGAAATTTAGAAAAAAAAAATCTGTCCTCCTCGAACTCTTGTCATTTTGTTTTTCACAGTCCGGAGAAATTAATTTTGAGGGAGCTGAGAAGGGAAAGAGGGAAGGAATAAGTTTGTCTTCCATATTTAAACAATCAATTTGAATAATAATAAGCAAACCAATGTGAGGTTTCCTACACCAAACACCGTATATTGTGAATCTGTATAGTTGGATACTGTACGAAAATTCAAGAGGGACCGCAGTTTAATCATTTGGTTTAATCACCCCAGCTCATCGGAGAAGAGCTGCTGGTAAAGTTTTGTCACCCTTTTTAATATCAGCCAATTAGATGAATCCAACTTTAATGAGTCATTCCGTCTAAACAGGTTTAATTTACCATCGAAAATGAGTGTTTTATGTCCTTGTTGGGAAATTTACAGCCAATTACGTCAACATCACCTTATTGCTTTTCACTGGAAGATCCCCGCCAATAAAGAAAACGAGAATAATAATTTGACACAAACACAACATTAAGGGACAAGTCTGGAAGAAGCCAGAAATAGATAATGTGGCCGGTTTCCGATCGTTAGCGTCTTGAAAAAAAAAAAAAAAAAAAAAAACCTTAGTTTTAATGTTTTTTTGGTATTGTTTTCTCGTAAATCACGTTTCAGAAAATTTTCCTAGGAAATGAAAAAATTGCAGTGGCAAGAGTGTTTGCTTTTGCAGTAGCAAAAGTGTTTGTTGTGATAACTACTTCTAGTACCTTGCACTAATATAATTTAAATTTACCATCCCACGGTTCACTGTTTGTTTTCAAACTGAAGCAACAACTGTAAGTACTTAGATACCCTATCTTGATTGACCACTGTCACCTACTTTTAAGCATATAACATTCACTAACACATTTTCATTCATTGTTGTCATAGATATCTGCATGATTAGGGTCAGATCCTGACCGAAACGTCGCAGCAAATATAAAAAAATATCCACACCCAGACTAGTTTTGGTCATTCACCAAACCCAACAACCAAAGTTTATATATATACATATTTGTGCATGTCAGGAAAAGGGAATCTGTAACTCTTCTTAGGGTTGAGATGGAAATTCCGTTCTAGCGCCAAAGAATTAAGCTTTCTAAACGAAAGGATGAGCTTTCATTTAGGCCAGCACTTTTTGAGCACATTTAATTGCTCAAATTTTGAATAATGTGTTAGACGAATCACCAATATGTGATTGCAATACAGGTGCCCCACGGAAGAGTTACATCATCCTTAATTTCCCCTGAATTCAGCGTAAAAAAAATGGGACCAACGCCATTCTTCATAATTGTTCACGTTGATTTCAGGAAAAATACTTTCGCACGCGCCAATTGGCCCAGAAGTGGCGCAGATGACATAAAATTTGTTTTTTCAAACGTGAACCCCCATGTTTTATTACAGATTCGAATTCTACGTGAAATTTCATGCACAAATGCCCCCGCTCTAAAAGTGCGCAATTCCGCTCTAAAAGTGCAAAAATTGTGAAATATTGAATTTTTGAAGATATTCTATGGCCACATGTAATACAGGATTTTGGGGTATTTTTTCTTGCTGAATCTCGTAATGAAGTTCATTTATTGATATTTGCAAAACTAACTTAGGAAAACACCGAAAAATCTACCTGAATTGCATTCATCTTACTCATTTTCACATAGCACAAAGCGTAATAAAATGCAGTTTTTTTCGGTGTTTTTCCAAGATGGTGTTGCAAATATCAATAAATGAACATCATTGCGAGGTTAAGGACAAAAAAATATCCCAAAACCATGTATTTCATGTGGCAATTGAATACATTCGAAAACTATTTCACAATTTTTGCACTTTTAGAGCGGAATTGCGCCCGTTTACGCGCACATAAAAAAATCGAGTGATGGGTCATTTCTTCATGAAATTCCATGTAAAATCTAAATCTGCAATAAAAAATGCGGGTTTCCATTTGAAAACAAAAAAGGCATGTAATTTGCGCCACTTTTGGAGCGCGCGAAAGTATATTTCCTGAGATCTACGTAAAAAATTATGAAGAATGGCGTTGGCCTCAATTTTTACGCTGTATTCAGGGGAAATTAAGGGGGGGGGGGGGTAACCTTTCTGTGGAACATTCAGTATACGAAAATGCGTTAAAATCCAGAAAACGTTCAGAATGCCTCTATTCATGTCCATGAAGAGAATTTTGAAAAAAAATCCTATTTTAAAATTTTGGAGCCATCGCAATTGCGTCATTTCCTATCTAAATTCGCTAAAACCAATCCCAAAAATCCTGAAGGCAACGAACTGTTGTCGCGCTGTGAGGCAGCAATAGGTAGCTTGGCGTGGGCGTTGGTTCTCCAGTTTGACTCGGTCGGAATATCTGAATGCCCGTAAGTTATAATAAGACCTATTGTTAGATGGAAGTCGATCGAGCCTCCGATTTCTTTTCAGTCCTCAGGCTACTCGCCGGAGTTTCAATTAAAAGATGATTATTTCCTATACAACCATTGTTCTTTTTGGTTCCACTTGAATAAGTCGGCGGTTCGTGTGCTACTCCCCTCAAAAGCTAAGCAATAGCTAAGGATATAATTATATTATTAGTCCTAACCTCAAATCACCAATATAACAAAAAAGTCCAGTCATGCAACATGACCCCATGAGCGAATTTTTGAAGAAATCTTCGACATTTCAGTCGCTATTGATCGTGTAGAGAAATTTTAGTTTATGATTTTGATAGACAAACATGGAATCAAATTATTAAAAATAATTAGGAGGTACTCATACTTTATTACTATTAAGACAAATAGTAGTACATTTAAAGACAAATGTAGGTAAATATTCATAGATTTCGATGTCCAATGTAGTCAGTATTAAAGCTACATCAAGTACTAAAACAGTTGAGCGTAAAACATTAAGGAGAGCGACCGAGAGAACCGGAGGACGGAATATTTCACAGAGTAAACTCATCAGTTGTGATCACTTTTTTTTTTTTTTTTTTTTTTTTTTTTTAAACAAGCACCTATTACCTACGTTTTAAACAGCAGGGTTCTAGGATTGGTTATACAGGGATACTTCCATAAGAGTAGTTCAATCTGAATTTGGACAATGTTTCATGCAAGTATTACCGATTTTTACAACTAGCGAACGGCATTATTTCGATTTTTGACTGATTTTTCAACTTTGAAATTTTTGAAAACTTGATAGATATTCTTATAGGAAATTCTACGCTGATTCCGAATATACCACATGTTAGTATGCTGAAAAAAGTATTTCGCACAACAAATCGCAAAAAACATGGTATTTTGAAATTTTTGACTACATTTTTGAAAATTTCAACCCGAAGATGTAATCCGATCATGCTGGCCAACGAACTTGAACTTTCGTTTTGCGTCCTCAACATTTTAAAATTTGTTTGAAGTTTCTAGCACAATTCTACGGACAGTTATCATCTGGAATGACACATACATACATATATACATACATATATACATTCATACATATATACTTACATATATACATACATACATACATTAAAAAATGCGGTAAACTTCAGAATATGATTCAGAATAGCCTGAAACGGATTTCTGAATAAAAGTTTTCAAAAATTCACATTCTACAAATTTTGAGGCGAGAGCAATAGCTTAATTTTCTTCAAAAATTCGCTAAAACGTTGCATATATTAAACAAAGGTTTATTATTTCTGTTTTACATTAGCAGATCACTGATCTACAGAAAAATATTGAAGAAAGTCTATCGTTGGAAACATTCAAGATAATATTTACCTAATCCGATGCCCTCTATGATTTCACAACCCTTCAATTTTTCTCAGATGATTATAAATATGTTTTTGTTTACCTCTGGAAAGAAAGACATTTTTCTTGCTATTGTGGAGGATGCTGTAATCTCATCATCTTATGTCGTTATTGAACTTATTTCTAGTTGAACTCAGTATAACTTATTAAATTGACGGGGACCGAATGTTATTCAGTTGTAGTTTCCACAATTATCTAAATATAAGTTTACAGACAACTTACCGACAGAAAATCAATGAAATTAAATAAAACACTACTATTCCGTCTGATCTATGATATGGTAAATATCGTAAGTACAATGGTAAATTCAAATTCAAGTGTTCCTTTCACCACAGATGTAAGGCATCAATAAAATTAATGAAATACATTACGACACGCCCACTACACCTCACTATTCCGTCAATAGGCAACAGAAATGATGAAAATCTACATTTTTTGAAAAGATGATTCCATTGTAATTATATCGGCAGGTTCTAACGTCGTGGTTTGTAAGGGGATTTTACTACGTTTACATGTGTTTCACTTACCATCATGTTCGCGTTCTTTTTTCTTGCAAAAGATTTAGCCTTTATAGGGAGAGCGGATGGATGACCGAGCAACGGCCCGGATGGTATCATTCGATTCCGTGAGATGACATCTATCAATAGCAAACAAGCTATTCTTATATCAAAAGTTTTCGAGAACAGTATTTTTAATTAATTGAACCCTTCAAATTCACTCTTCAGGGTTGATCGAAAGTGATGCCCATGATTGATAACTTGGTCCCATTTATTTTATATATATGATTGGTTTTTGATCCAAGTGTCAAGAACTTCGGTTTAGAAGAACGTTTCAGCAATCATTTTTGTTCAGGAGCTATGCTCATCAATATATTTAATTAGAATCAATAGTAGCCGCTGTGCATAGTAGGAAATTATTAAATGGCAGGAAAACATCAGGAAACTTCCCCAAATTGCTTCAAATTGGCCAAGTAAAATCACTCGCGCATACTCTGCGACTGACTGCCTATTTGTTACTAGTGCTGCTCCACCGTTCACTTTGGTCATGTCTCCCCTCCTCACACTAGCTCACTCCTGAAGCGCACCCGCCAAATTCAAACTCCAATCCTGATCCATGCTTCGCTTTCGAAGAACGGGCCTCCAATTTACTTGTCATTTATTTATTCCTTTTTCGATAAACATTATTTATTAGTTGAACTACTTTGATTATCATCAAAGAATACCATAAATTAGTGTCAATAACCATACATAGTATCAAACAGGCCTATTCCTAATACAGTCGGAGATATTCACGAAACCCACAATCTTTGGCCTGCATAATATACAGCCTGAATCATCGAGGGATTCCAATCCACTCCAGCATTTCTGACAGCTTAGTCTACAATCTGATCTATTAAAAAAAGCTGTTGGCAATATTTCCCGCTGGGGAAAAAAATTCCAGGAGCAAAGCCTGCGGACCTACCCCGTGCTCAAAACGAAACCCACCAAATTCAAACGTCAATCTACCTCAGCTATAAACTCATGGTATCATAATTCAATAACTACCAGTAAGTATATGCACAAAATTAAGATCCTCTCAATGCTTGGAAAAAAACAAACAAAAATAATAATAATAATGACAATAATAAATAAAAAACCTGAATTTTCTTCAGATTTTGCTGGAAATTGTAGCGATTCTGATTCATTATCATTAACTACTTTCCCACCATTCCATAATTTTTTGGTTGATGATTCAAGATACGTAGATTCGAACTTTAAAACATCCGCCCGCCCGCTGTACGCCGCACAATGGGGCAAACAAGCTACATCAACTCATAAATGGGTATATGTAATGATAAGGATCAATTCATTGCAAATTATTACAGAAAGGTCCATTATTCCAGCAATGGATATACATTCTGTGCAGATAATTGGTGTATTCGAATTCGTCGCAATGAATAATCAGAACAAGGAATTAAAAACTTGTTTCAAATTGAATATCGGATGATCGAACCGATCGTAATATGGCATTTAAGCAAATTCTTTTGACGTCAGTAGCAGGTTATAGCTTTCACCCCAACATAAAACTATGAATTTAAGGAGGTTTGGTATGTAAGAATTTGTAGAATCATTTGCACAATTGATACAACTACAGTTACAACGTTTGAAAAGGTCCCACATAGTACCCTGCTATGAAGGCTGTACCATCAGTTGCTTCAGCGATTTGGTCAGTCCTATCATCAGTACCAGCGACAGTGTTTAGGGTCCCATCTGCAACAACATACCTAGGACACAAGATGGTGACCTACCCACAATAAATCTTTGGAAAGTTATACTACTTGTACATACCCTGTTTGTTGTCCGTATGACAGTAAAGTTCCACTGCTACCACAAGCCTCTGCCTTCATCGAAGAATTGATTCAAGACAGCCTGCCAGCCCTGGTTTTAGAGCTCTCCAATTGCTACCTATGGTGGGGGCTAGATGACTTCACAGTTCGTCAACAACTTAATGATTCTACCTACGCTTTTAACGGAAACGTTTCTGACATAAATAGGTTTCTTCAATACGACGCATCTAAAACATATGAGCACGTGACCTTGACATTTCCACTTAAAACTAAATCTAGATCGATTATCACCTCGAAATAGCTGGATCGTTTTACACTTTATAGGTTTCCTCACGAGTTAATGATTTGACGGAAGATTTTGCTACGAACCACAAAACGGATTCGCAGAAGGATGTTATGGATGCTCTCTTGCTGATTCATACATGGATTGAGAATATGGAAGAACAGACAACAATTGAAGCTATAGAAAAAGAAGAGTATCCAGTTGATTCTTGAAAAGAAGATGCCGCGATTGCTTCGTCCTCCGCTCCGCCACTCGAACAATCACAAGTTAATAAGGCTTTCGTTCCTTTGAAATCATGTTTATATATAGATTACCTGCTCTATACTATATCTTTGCATTACCGGCTAAAGGACTAGCCACGCTATATCGGCACGGCAAGTTGTTCCGGTGTTGCCGTACCAGTGAAGTGTCACTGTCGTCTCTTAAAGAGCGTTCACACTAAAACGGCACCTTAACGACACCAAAGCTACAACGTAATTTTTATAGATAAGTCAACACTGTTTTGGGCTTTTTGTGTGCAAGAAACTATTTTTATAACTTGATAAAAATATGCAATGAGTTTTTAGAATCATACTGTATAGTAATCCAGCAGGCTTTCGAAGAAAAAAATAAAATATTAGCTACTAAATTTTAAAAGATGAAAATTTCCAACAATTTTTGAGCTCAAATTTCAAGAAACGTACTACTCAGAAAAATTGTATCAACATTCAAAAGTTGACAAATTTGTGCATACAACAGTGCGTGAAAATTTACTTAAATTTTATTAAAATATGCCAAAACACGATAAAAACAGCAGAATGACTTTGAAAATTCAAAAGCTTGTTTGTATCGCAAAATACTATCATTACTGTTTATTAGATAATTATTAGTATTTATTTTCTTTTATTTTTTTTCGAAAGATTTTCTTATCCCACGAAAAGTATAGTTACGAAAGTTATAGAAGTGCTCAAATCACAAACCAGTTCAACATAAATAATTATATTAAGAAAAATGAAGAAAATTCGCTAATTTGGTCTTGCTACTTAACTAAAACTTTTTCGCTTCCTCACTACCGAAGGTAGGGAAGCTTTGTGTTCGTGATTGAAGTCAAAGAAGTTTTTGTCCTCCAAAATCAAAATTTCTAGTTGCGTTTTGCGTTTCAGAACTTGCTGATGAATTTTGGTTCCGTCCTCTTGTCACGCCTAAAACAATACTGAGTTTCAATCTGATTTCGATGAAATTTTCAGGGATCGTACGAGTTAGCTCCTAGACGGTCCCCTATAATTTTCAATGCCGTCGAATCTACAGCAGCCTGTTCGCATGCGCAAATTTGAATTTATCATAACGTCGATTTTTCATCATCTGTTGGTTCGATTTCGTTCGAACTCGGTAGGTAATTGGGTATATGTTCTCGAAAAATGCCCTATAAATTATATCGCGATTGGTAGAGTAATAACCATTGCATATGCGCGAAACTAATATCAATTGACACAGGCAAAACTCCACTCAGACTAACGGAACGATTTTGATGAAATTTACAGAAATTGTGCGATATAGCTTCTGGACCGTCCCCTATATTTTTCAGTGTCGTCACACAAATAGTGGTCTGTGCGCATGCGCAAATTTTTTATAACGTTCTCCTGTAAATTTTACTGCCGTTGGATTATTAGTAGTCTGTGCGTATGAGCAAACAATAATTTCTTATAATTCCGATTTAACAATCATTTCGACACATAGTTTGTTCTTCAACTAATTCTATAAGTCCATGTTACAATATGTGAGAAAGTTATACTGAACAACCCGCATGGCATACGTTTTTCTTAGCTTGCGGAATACCGAGTATGTTACCAACGAAGCGTATTTTCGAACTTCCTCATAATGAAACATGAATAAAACTGTTCAACATTCAGATAACAACAGTTGGTTCTGGGAAATGGGCAACGACACCCCAAAGTCACCGGAAAAAACATGAACTAGTCGGTGCCGTGTCGTTGGAGGGTGTCGTTGAAGTGTTGTTTTCTTACAGTTGGGGCGTCGTTCTAGTGTGTACTACGCAGTTAAAACTCCTGTGATTATTTTCCCAACGGCACGGTGTCGTTGCCATGTCGTTGGCCTGTCGTTATAGTGTGGGCTGGCCTTAAGGTTACTATGGATATGTAGTATGAAGAACTCTTTTTCCTGACAAATTCGTCGTTACGATGCTGACTCCAGTTTTTGATAGGCCGAACGTATCTCACCGTCTCGTTAAATAGATAATAGATAGTAATTACCTAGGTTGTTGCACAATTTTATCTAGCCCATAGTTTCTAGTTCGTGTCTGAGAGATCATATTTATAAAGAAGTAACTATACAACATAAAACTAATAAAAACATTAAAACAAAATGTACGTACCGGTACTGTTAAGTTCTCACGCAACCTTCTACCATTTTGTTCCTCCAGTCTCACTAGGTCAAAACTAGACTAATTTATTCACAGTCTAAGCTTCTGTGGCAACGGAAGGAAAACGCCAAAGACTACGTAAAAAGTACGGAGAGTTCCGGGCATGGAGCATGATCGTAAGAGCAAATTTTCGTAAATTATCGTGTTGTACAATGGTAATTTGTTTTAAAATTTGAGCTTTTAGAGCGTAAGGAAATTGTATCGCAAAAAACGTATTCTAAATAATAATTTCCTATTGAAATTGTGGTTTTGAACTTTCAGCTTATTTTGCAGTTTTTCTCGTTTTTTTAACAAATTTTAATGGATAATGGATACATATGAAAAAGCGTTCAACTCTAGCATTCGTTTCAGAATGCCTCAAAACGGATTTCAATCAAAATTTTGATGTTTACATTTTCCGAGCCATTGCAATGGTTCATTTTCTATAAAAATTCGCTAAATGAGCTAAAAAATCACTAGAAATGGCTAAAATCGGCTAGAAATTGTTAAATTTACAATTTTAAACAGCATTTTGTTCAAAAGAAGTTTATAATCAATAAACTAAAAACATTTAAAAAATTTTGCTCAATATTCTGCTGAATAATGTACTTAAACTTCATTAATTTAAATGCTCAAAAACCACAAAAAAAATCTTTTTTTGACTCGCAGAATATTATTTAGAACTAGTTTTTCCCCCATAAAATTGGTAGTTAACAAGTTCTTTGCCCTCAGAGTGCTTAAATTTCAAAATAATGCAACATATTATGATAAAATTATTTTCAAAAATTCACTCATACGATCATGCTGCATGATTGAACTTTTGATGATCATCTACCGTCTCCATAATTTCGATTTAACATGATTGCTGCTTCAAATCATAATAGCTAATACATACTGTATTATACTGGAGACGCAAAAAACACGAAAAAAAAAAAAAAAAAAAAAAAAAAAAAAAAAAAAAAAAAAAAAAAATGCATGCAACTCTACTCATACTTAGTTTTGAGACAGCCGTAAAGATATCACCACACCACTTAAACTTTATTGTCTTGCTAGAGAAGAAATAACAGTGAGGAAGTTTCCAATTTCAGTCAGTTTCAGAACACGTCGAAACAAGGTACTGATAGTTTGAGCTTTTTCCGAATGTTTCTTCCATGCAAAACACCAGTGACCGGCGCGGCGCCACCCTGAGCTTTAGGAGACCCCTCTCACCTGTAATATGACCAGTAGTCAACGGGATTTTCCACGCTGTTATGATTCATCTTCTTCTAGTACCTTGCACGAATAGCATGCGTTGGTGACTGAGTCCTATGCTCTGCAGTCCAACGTAGTAACCAAAGTTAGACACTCCAGTCCACGTCTTAATATCCCTCTGCCGGGACAGCTGCTTCCGGCCCACTCCTTGTTTCCCCTCAATTTTTCCCTCCAGAATCAATCGAGGGATTTCATACTTCAGACCACGCAGGATATGTCTCAAGTAGACTCATTTGCCTTCCTTAATTATTCCAAAAAACTCGCGTGAAATTCCTGCCCTAGATTAAACCTCTTCCTACCCCGGAGCTACCCAACATTCTGCGTATGGCCCATATCTTAAAACCTTCCAATTTATTGAAGAAACCTGCGTTGATCTTCTATTTTTCAAAATCACAAAAATGTACGTAACATCTCACTAACACATTTTACTAACCAGTATCGTACATAAAATTTGAGATGTTTGTCACACAGCAACGATTGAAGCTCGGCGCTTCAGGAAACTTTTCCTTGCCTGCGCTATCCGACTACTGATTTCCGTTAATTATGACTAATCAATTTATATTTCACTACGGTCTGCTCATTATTAAATGAAATTATTATTATGAACATTTTTATTTCACAGTGGAGATCAATCCTTTGAAGTTGAAGACTCATTGTACTACTTATAGTAGCAAAAAGTCTTTCGGTCAATATCATCAATGATTCTTCAAATCATCCCCAGGGACATTATAAAACAATTCATTACATTAGGCTTGGAAACAATGCAAAAAGGAAAATCGGTAATAGTATGATTAAATGGATGAAGCGGGTAGGGGGGATTATTACAGCGAGCTTTACGTGCCCGCTGGTAAATCGCGTGACTGCCCATCACGCAATCATTCATATTTATAATACTCGTACACATTGAGATTTATCGGAAACCCATACACGAATTGGGTCCAAGACTACTTGGAATAAATGCATTTCCGAAGGCTTTCGGAGTAATTGCTCCATTGTGAAATCATGTTAAAGAGGCCAGGGTTGGGTCTATCCGCCTATTCCATCGCTGTATTAGTATCTCGAATAACGAAGATTATAACTACACACTTATTTTTGAGTGTTGCATCTTCAACCGATTCGCAACTAACTCTACGCTGATCACGTAACCGGCCAAACCAAATCAGGGATAGAAAGTCCCGGTCTTGCAGCATGATCGAATGAGCGAATTTTCGAATATAGCGACTTATATTTCAATTAAATTATTTTGAAATGTGAGCATTTAGTGTGGACAGATCTTTTTAACTATCGATTTTGCAGAACAAAAAAACCTTTTCTACAATATTTTGTAATAAAAAGCAAATTGTTCGATTTTCTCTATCATTTGCACCCCTTTTGAACGAAATTCATGTACATTTTTAGTGGAACATTGTAAACAAATGTTTTAACGATCCAGTTCAAGGTCGCTCAACTTTGTTTGAGTTCCTGGTAAATAATTAAAATGTTCTGTTTTTTAGCCGTTTTTGCATTTAGTGTGATATTTTAAACGCGTTTCAAGAATTTTGACAAATTTATTGTGCTCGAAAATTACTGCTCAATGAACCCCCCCTTTCAATCTTAAAGAGAATGATTGTCTGGAATGACAATACACACGCGTGTGTGTATGTGCGCGCGCACACACACACACTTTTTGTTTTACAAAACTCCCCTCAAAGGCGGCACACCTTAATATTGAAAAATAAACAAAAAAATGAAAAAAGTGGGGAGGACGCCCAGATTTACCCAACGCCGGCTCTAGGGATGAGTGAAGTTGCAGAAGGATGACGAGGAAGAGTGGGATGAAAGGAAGTGCACCTATAAAATGACCACCGTTTCAAGTAAGAACCCCTTAGGACGCGGGTGATGATTCCACGGAGCACTCTCGCCGAGATGCCCAACTCGAGTTGGCATAATAAAAATTCCCGAAAAAGGCAAAATTCGCTTTTCTATAAATTGTAAAAAAATAGATATATACAAAATCACTTTAGTAGTCCGTACTACCTCCTCTCGCTGTAATTAAAGCTCGCAAGCGAACAGGCATGAGCAATATGAGGTGATTAATTGCGTCTTGGCCCAAGTTGCGCCATTCTTGAACAGCAGACTTTGAACTGCTCTGAGGAGCATGTACCAAACACGTTCAGCGGGATTCATACCCAGAGAGAACGGTGGCCAGTCCATTCTGTTGATATTCACGGTCTTTAGGTAGTTTGGACGATTCAAGCCCTATGAGGACGAGCGTTGTCGTCGACTAAAAAAAATTGACTCCATAATTGTCGGCCATTGGTGTCACTACAGGCTGGAAAATATCCTTAAGGTGCGAATTCGCATTCATCGTACCTATGGGCACTAGCTTGGTTCTGGCGTTTTGCATAACACCAGCCCAAAACATGACAGAACCATCAAAGATCATGAAAACTGGCTAACCCCTGAATGAAGAAATTGTTTATTTTCTGAAGAAACTTGACTTTCTCTTGTACCATAGAACCACCGAGTGAGAGTTTGGAGAGTTCCAGGGAGACCACGTCGCTTGAGATACCCCACAAGCCCCGCTCAGCAACATGGTGGTTCTGTCATGTATTGGGCTGGGGTTATGCACAACGCCTGAACCGAGCTAGTGCCCATAGAAGGCACGAATGCAAATTCGTTCCTTAAGGATATTATCCAGCCTATAGTGACACCAATGGCCGACAATTATGGAGACAATTGTTTCTAGTCGTCGACATCGCTCGTCCTCACAGGACCCGAACCCCCCGAATCGCCCGAAACTCCCTGCAGACCCTGAATATCAATAGAATGGAATGACCACCTTCCCTCTGGATATGAATCCCATTGAAAATGTTTAGGATACGTTCCACTGAGCAGTTCAAAGTCGACCAAATGTTCCTAAGACCGTCCAGGAACTCAGGGAAGTTGCTGTTCAAGAATGGCGCAACTTGGACTAAGACGAAATCAATCACCTCATATTGCCCATGCCTGTTCGCGAGCGAGCTTTAATTAAAGCCAGAGGAGGTTGTACGGACTCATAAAGTGATTTTTTATGTTTTTTCGACAATTAAAAAATAAGCAAATTTCTTAGTTTTTGTCATTTTTTAAGAAAAAATAATTTTTTTCAAATGGAGAAAATTATTGAAATAAGTTTAATCTGTTGTTTTTATTTCGTAATTAGAGGCACTTTTCAAAAATCCAAAACCCAAATTTTCCCCGTGCATATTTTTGACTGAATAAGGGTGATCCAAAACTTTTTTTGATGCGTGTAGTTACCCCTCCCCACATTGATGCGGACCTTTGTGGGAAGAGCCTACTGCATCTTTATTTGTGGTGAATGAACTTGATGCTATGAAGTAAGTATACATGTTTTGATGCGTAGTTATTTAATAGTCGATGCTCAAGTGATCGAGTTTAATGAAGAGTAATTCAACTCACCTTGAGTCGCTAACTCAGCAGTTAAAGTGAGGCTCGAGGAACTAAAGTTGCATTAAACGACGTGCTTCGGAGAGAGACAGAGACAGGGTGTCGCGCAATGAGAAGAGATGCTCCGAAACTGCGGCCGTTCTATCTCTTCCTCATGAGGAGCTAACATTTTTACCTAATAGTCGATTTCGAGCCTGACAGCATCGTAAAAATTTTCCCTCTGTAATTTGGTGCTGTCCACGTATGTGTTCAGGCTACCCACTTATATTTACGTAAAGTCGTATAAAAGGGCACGAATCGAAAACTACAAAATGTTTGTCAATTATGGGCATTTTTCGCTTATTATAAATCCTAAGAGATCTGGGAGTGGTCGCAATCGACTCAGCGCTGAAAAATACTTCGACTGTGACACCCCACATGCCCTATTGCCAAAAACCGATTTTTTTAGCATTTTTTTGAGCCACCTAAAATTCCGGAGCGATCGGCCTGGCCAACGAACTCGACCTGTCTTTTGCTAAGATGGGTTTTTCTGCGTCGGAACGAATTGTTTACACCGTAATAAATAAATAAATAAATAAATAAATAAATAAATAAATAAATAAATAAATAAATAAATAAATATATATATATATATATATATACGAGTATATATACCCCTGGACCCCCTGGATTTTTTCTCTATTTCGGCTTACTGTGTAGAAAACGAGAAAATAAATTTTGATAATTTGCTATGAAATGTTCCTATATATATATATATATATATATATATATATATATATATATATATATATATATATATATATATATATATATATATATATAGGTATATATATATATATATATACAGGGTGATTCCCTCGCAGATGCAAAAAAACATTTGGGTGAAACTACATCAGAAATGGAGTAAAATGCCGCCAACCGCATATTTTTTATCTCAATCCGTACTCGAGATATGATTTTTTAAAGGTTTTTTCAGGGAAACCGTGTTTTTTTTCCTTTACAACTCAAGTTTCTGCACTTTACTTCATTTAATTTTAACTTTTGACCACATTTTCGGAATCAGCATTAAATTTACTATAAGAATAGTGTACTTGGGTTCTTAAAAAGTACCATCCAAAGGCCCTCACATCAGCTCAAACATTGACGATTTTGAAAAAATAATATTTCTGAAAATCTTTAAAACTTTACTACTCTTCCAAAACGAATCCTGGAAACTGGCAAATCTCATGAAAACTGCTTCATCTAATACTATTTTCAACAGTACAATCAACTTTACTTTTATTTTGTTATTTAGTGGAGAAAATTATGTTTTAATGTTAAAAAATGTGGGTTTTTCAATGAAATTGTTGGTTTTCTCGAAAGATGACCCTCCATGAACCTACGAGTATGGGGTCGGTTTCTATGTATTTTTTCTCGCTGGATCGAATGGAAACTCTTGCAGACCTCTCAACTACGTTATAATCGAGTTTTACACTTTAATTAACTAGTTTTACCCCATAACACACATACATTTAATCGTAACAAACAAACTAAACATTTGCGATTTTAAGTGTAAAACTCGGTTATAGCGGAGTTGGAGAGATCTACTAATGTTACCATTCGATACAGCGTGAAAAAATACATAGAAACCGACCCCATACTCGTTGGTTCATGGAGGGTCATCTTTCGAGAAAAAAACAATTTCATTGAAAAACCCACATTTTTTAACATTAAAACATAATTTTCTCCACTAAATAACAAAATAAAAGTAAACTTGATTATACCGTTGGAAAGAGTATTACACGAAGCAGTTTTCATGAGATTTGCCAGTTTCCAGGATTCGTTTTCGAAGAGTAGTAAAGTTTTAAAAGATTTTTAGAAACATTCTTTTTTCAAAATCGTCAATGTTTGAGCTGATGTTAGGACCTTTGGATGGTACTTTTTAAGAACCCAAGTACACTATTCCTATAGTAAATTCAACGATGATTCCGAAAATGTGGTCAAAAATTAAAATGGAATGAAGTAAAGTGGAGAAATTTGAGTTGTAAAGAAAAAAAACACGGTTTCCCTGAAAAAACCTTTAAAAAATCATATCTCGAGAACGGATTGAGATTTTAAAGATATGCAGTTGGCGGCATTTTACTCCATTTTTGATGTAGTTTCACCCAAATTTTTTTTGCATCTGCGAAAAACATTTATATATATATATATGAATATATATATATATATATATATATATATATATATATATATATATATATATATATATATATATATATATAGATATATAATATAACCGAATGAAATGGCTCTGCAAGAGCATATACATATTCAAACAATTTTTAGGAAAAACAACAATTGACAACATGAAACTAACTTTTATACTTCGGCTTATGCCTTTTTCAAACTACGAGAAAATAAATTTTGATTTTACTAAATTGGTAAGAAAAAATCTTGCCATGGAGAAGCGTGGTTGCCCAGTTAACGTCTAATGTTCAACCCTGGAGGATCATATGCGCCCAAAACATATATACATATATATATATACCTATATATATATATATATATATATATATATATATATATATATATATACGACGTTAAAATCTATGATTCGTTGGGGATCCCCGCCACATTTAAAATGTTGAAAACATCTAAATAGCTCAATTATTTCTTTGAAAATTCGCTAAAATCGCACCCAAGACGAGGAATCCGGAAAAATTTTTTTTTCTTCTTGTCTTCAATGGAAAAAAGTTTTGAAAACCATACTTCCTTCTCCAAACAACAATAACCTAACATCAAAATACACAAAATATCGAAATTCAAAAAGTTGAGAAAAATTTGCATTGTTTTCTCATTTTATATCTACAGAATCGTTACATATCGTAATATTTAAACATTGAATCATGTTTTAGCGATGGATCCCCCGCCGAAAAGTGAGACTATAAAGTGAGATGAAAGTAGCGCCAATAATTGTGATGATTTCCGCTTACAACCGAGTCGTTGCTAGGGATATGATACTTCGTCGTTTTTCATCCCACACAATTCGTTGACCATTCGTTCGAAAGCTCTCGATTTATCCAACCATACTATATTAACTACTGCGAAGTGCGTGGCCAACAAGCTGAGTTATGAGCATGGTTATATGAATAATTGTTTACACACAGGTGATCATTCTCAATTATTGATATTGTGAACATGATTGCGAGGAGCTAAAACATGATTCCATGTTTTTTACATTTTAGCAGTCAGGCTCAAAGTAATAACACTCGGGGGGGAGGGGGGCGAAGCCCCCCTGGCGGGGTCAAGGGGCGGAGCCCCTTGCGATGCCCGAAGGGCCGAGTTTTGATTTGCTTTGATTTTTATATTTTTATCTATTTTGTTTCTTATTTCTTCTCTCGGCTTATTGTACAATTGGGAAAGTGGAAAGAGTGTAGTTCGCCAAGAGGAGCACTCTGAACAAAATAAATTTGACATACAATAAAAAAAAAAAAAAAACTAAAATAAAAAAAAATAAAATAAATTTAAAAAAACCCATGTTGACTAGGCTATGTCTGAGTATCAACTTAGTAGCTGTGTCTGAGTATATAGTTGATACTCAGACACAGGCAAGTGTCAACATGTGTTGAAAACGTAACTTTTGCAGAACCTACATTTCAAGTATAGTACCTAATAATGCATAGCCTTATACCTTGGAGCTGATCAACTCTCCCTTGAAAATGAAGGAATAGTAAACCTTTGTCAGGACAAAAATCTTTTCATGACCGAACGAACCTCAACATTCTTCTGAACTATATCTAAAAGGCCAATAACCAACCAAGAACCATACTATATACTATATGTATATATATAAATCAATTGTTGTTATTTATTCTCGCTAAAACTCGAGAACGGCTGGACCGATTTGGCTAATTTTGGTCTTAAATCCAGTCCAGAGAAGGTTTAAAATTTCAAATCTACCCAATAGGAGGTGTTTCAGGGGAGGAGGGGGCTTAGCAATTAGTAGTGCTAAAGCAATATGTTTGGATTACTCCAATTCAAGTCAAGGACTACTTTTTTTCAAATTTTTCAAATCTGACCCACTATGGAGGGGGAGGGGGTGGGGGATTTAAAGCGTTTCAAACGTCACTGAACGAACTGGGGATCTGAGTTGTTGAATATTTTTGGTGTATTCTAACTTAAATCACAGGATACTTGAAAATTTTCAAAACTAACCCATAGAAGGGGGTGTTTTAGGGGAAGGAGGAGGGGTGAAATGGGGTATCTTTGTCATCACTGAATGAACTGGGGATTTGATTGTCGAATATGTTTGGATCACTCTAATTCAAGTCAAAGACTACTTTTTCAAATTTGTCCCAGCGGGGGAGGGGGGGGGGGGGTTGAAGCGTTTTGAACGTCACTGAACCAACTGGGGATCAGAGTGGGCGAATCTATCAGAATTACTTCAACTTGGGTCACAGGCTATTTGATAATGTGCATCGCACGGGTGAACCAGCTAGTATGTATATATGAAAAGGTGTTAAACTCTAGGATCCGTTTCAGAATGTCTCAAAACGGATTTCAGTGGAGACAATTTTCGAAAATTTTTTGAGCCATTGCAATAGTTGCATTTTTTACGAAAATTTGCTAAAACTGAAAATGGTCGATGTAGTCGGGTCCCTTTCCACCGCCGGGCTATATCTAATGGGCGGTTTCATGGGTATAACCGCGGAATGATAAATATAAGGAATTTCGAGGTGAATCCCAAGTCATCCAACATATTAGTGAAGGCGGTGGTGAATGATGAAGTTGCCCTAGCTAGGCCCCTGTCGCTCCCCTGTTCCCGGGACGGATTATTTCCGCAATTTATTCAGACGCGGCGCTTGAAAGATGTTCCGCACTCGATCAAACCGCGTTTAGCTCTGCTGGTATGACGTGGAGGGACGGCAGTGGATTGTGTGGGGGTGAGGGCACACCTGCGCTTAATTGTTGAAGGCATCCCCATTGTCTCCAGCGGAGGCACTTGGTGATTTATGCCGCTCCCCGTCATGGGCTCACGGCCGGAGAAAAATGAGGAGATTACCGCCAACCAGAGTTGAAAGTGCTAAAGTACTCTAGTACATGAGTACTTATTTCAATTGAATAGTACAGGGGAAGAACGAGCTATCATGGTTTTTCCTAGTTTCGAAAAAAACAAATTTTAATGCAAAAAGTCCAGTCATGCAGCATGACCCCATGAGCGAATTTTTGAAGAAATCTTCGACATTTCAGTCGCTATTGATCGTGTAGAGAAATTTTAGTTTATGATTTTGGGTCTGACTGCGAGTACGTACATAAATAGAACTTCTTCATAATTTCATGGCTGATATTTTCTAAGCCACAATCAGTATTAAAGCTACATAAGGTCCTAAAACAGTTGAGCGTAAAACATTAAAGAGAGCGACCGAAATAATCGGAAGACGGAATATTTTACAGACCAAAACTCATCAGTTGTGATTACATTTTTTTATTTTTATTTATTTATTTTTTTTTTTTTAACAAGCACCTACTACCTACGTTTTAAACAGCATGGTTTTAGGATTGGTTATACAGGGATACTTCCATAAGAGTAGTTCAATCTGAATTTGGACAATGTTTCATGCAAATATTACCGATTTTTACAACTAGCGAACGGCATTATTTCGATTTCTGACTGATTTTTCAACTTTGAAATTTTTGAAAACTTGATACATATTCTTATAGTAAATTTTACGCTGATTCCGAATATACCACATGTTAGTATGCTGAAAAAATTATTTCGCACAACAAATCGCAAAAAACAGGCTATTTTGAAATTGTTGACTACATTTTTGAAAATTTCAACCCGAAGATGTAATCCGATCATGCTGGCCAACGAACTTGAACTTTCGTTTTGTGTCCTTAACATTTTAAAATTTGTTTGAAGTTTCTAGCACAATTCTACGGACAGTTATCGTCTGGAATGACACATACATACATGCATACATATATACATACATACATAAAAAAATGCGTTAAACTTCAGAATATGATTCAGAATAGCCTGAAACGGATTTCTGCATAAAATGTTTTCAAAAATTCACATTCTACAAATTTTGAGGCGAGAGCAATAGCTTAAATTTTCTTCAAAAATTCGCTAAAAACTCAATAAAATGTGTATCCTAAGATCAAAAAATCTGAAATTTTGAAATGATAATGTCAACGTACTTCTAAAAGTAATAAAAATGCCAAATTACTTCACGAAATTAATTTTATTTAAATATAACGAGAAAAAAACTGAACATCACAAAAAACAGCGAAAGAACGGGATAACTCCCTTGACAGCGAGTGATTTCCTCACTTTCAACATGAAATTTTACTTCTTTCAGCCTCCTTGTCTTCATTGGAGCTTTAGGAATATACTTTGTGTCAAGAAAACCCGCCCAATCAAAATATCTGATTTTGTAATGTATAACACAGGACCAAACGATTATTATTGATTAGAGACAGCAACAGATCGGAGAAGTGGAAGAGTGTGAAATATGAAACACAGCTAACCTGCTGTGATTCAAAGGCTGGATAATGAACTAACAAGGATGGGGGAAGTAGCAGCTCTAAGTTAGCCCGTTCTTTCACTTTATACGAAATACTCACCCGCTGTTTAGAAATATTTAGGGTGGAATTCATAGACAAAGCCTGAGTGTGTGTGTTCACTCGCACTCACCTAAGTGGAGGGTCACCCTCAACTCACCAGTTTGAATTCATAGTTGAGTGGGGTGGTTCACTCAACAGTTAGGGGCACACTCAGATTACAGGAGCTCAACAGTGCACTCAGGGGGTACTCAACGCTTTTTCATCATAAGTTGGCAGCCCTGGCAGTATGATGTAGGGGAAGTTTCCCTGGTTTGAGGAAAAAGGACGGGAAAATTCCCTCTAACATTCCGCACTGATCAATAGCAGTTCTCAAAGGTTACTCTTTTCTTTGTGTTTTTGCTTTTTATGCTATTATCCTTGCCTATTGAATTGAATCCTTGTTGCTTGTTTGTTGAAGTGCTGGTAGTATCTTTATTATCTATTGATTTGTAGTATTGAATTGTATGATTATGTATAGAGTTGTGACGGAAAAGAAGTGAGAAAATGAGAAAACAATGATTCGCCAGTTAATTTTGAAGTACAGATATGTAGTTGAAAATAGGAAGAGTTATAGGTTTGATGAGACTGTTGGAAAAAAAAGAAAACGTGAGGTTTTGGGAGAGCTTCAAGCAATCAAATTTTCTTGGAATTCTCATTGATTGTACATCCTGATGACTAGGTACCTAGGTACTAGGTACCTACCTTCCACCAACTCATTACACAAACCGAAATGAATCGGAAAACCATGCTCTTCAAACTTGGTATGTAGGTATCGCATAAAATCAAAGAGTGACCAGCACTTTCAGCTGTGGTTGTTATAAATCCTTTCCATTTATTTTAGGCTCCTTCAGGTTCGTAGTTGTCCATGACTGTCTCTTTCCTGAATAGGAGTAGTTTGTGAAATATTTCGTTGTTGATTGTATAACATTCAAATGGGATTTGTTGATCACATTAAACATGTACTTAACAACCGTTTAGGAACAGCCTACCTACTCTTATGTGTGTGTACTCTTATGAAGTTTTTGAATAAACTCCCCACTAAATAAAGTTATCAGTTGACGCACTTAAGTGACCTCCTGCCGTCACTCAGGATTTTACACCGTTGAGCTGAGGATGAAACTCACCTATACGCCATTTTTTGTTTACGAATCCCGATGAGTGTGCATTTTTGTTGCACACTCAGTGCACCCTCAGGGTCGCCCTCAAATCACGTCCATGAATCGCGCAGTGTGCATGAATTCCCTCAACGATACACTTAGGGGCCCACTCAGACTCAATTCCCGTCTATGGATTCCGCCCTTAGACTCGTTTATTCCCTGTTTTGACCACACCACCGTGTTCGGCTACCCCCAATACATAATGTACCATTCTCAACTCACTTTTGACAAAAAATCGAGTTAGCCCATTCTTCCCCTGTACTCTTCAAGTACAAGTACTTGTATCCATCGGGATCAAGTTTCAATTAAAATTAAGTCTAAAAACTTTCAACTCAATTACAATTGAGTCTAACCACTTCATTGAGGAATATTTGTATAAAACGGTCTCTGAATAAACTATTTAAAAAAAAAGTATAATTACTTATACTTGCGCCTGTACAATGACAAGTACTTGTACTTGTAATTTGTAATAGTAATTCAAGTACAGCAAGTACATTACAACTATTTTTGTTTAAAATCAATAATATTCCGTTTCGGAAGCATACAAATAGCTCATCTTTCCTTTCAAAAATGCAATGATTACCATCTACTAGCTCATCGTCAGAAATTCAAGATTACCGACATATTTTCAAGATTTGAGAGGGAAAGGGGCGGTACTTGCGTTGCTCAAAGTACAAGTGCAATTACAAGTACTTGTACTTGCTGATTTCAGTAGTACAAGTACTTTTACAGTACTTGTCTTGGCTTTTCAATTACAAAGTACTAGTACTTGCTACTGCATTTTCAAGTACAAGTACTTTTGAGGACTTGTACTAGCAATTACTTTTCAATTACTTGTACTAGTACTTTGTACTTGCAAGTACGATTTGGTCAACTCTGCCGCCAACCACCCCAGCGCACTTGTTCTCAGTTGGCTCCTCACAGCCCCGTTCCCCACGCTGCACAGTGGTAGGAAATTGGTTTTTCGGGGACTAAACGCTGCAAGTTATTACACAAAGGTTCATTATTTCTGTATTAGATAGCCCTTCTACACAGATCATTGGTCCATAATTATTATTAAGCCCCATGTATATCCAGTAAATGATCAAAACTTGGCGCCTCGTGCCACCCAAAAGGGTTCATATCTTTACAGCTCAGGACCCCACAAGTTTACGGTTTACTTTGGGTAAATGTTGAAAATGTTTTTCCAAAAACGACAGGAAAAAAAAAAAAAAAAAAAAAACGGCAGGTTGAAAAGGAAAGAAATTAGCCTTAGAGGCCCCATCAGCTCTTCAGTGATTCTCCGAACCTTGTAGTTGTTTTTGAGGTGTCCCGAATGAGCTCCATAAAATTTCAACAACGTGAGTCGATTAGGAAAGAAATTAGTCTCCGAGGTTCCAAAGCTGATAAGAATAACACAAGAACTGAGAACATTACAGAAATAAAAAACAACCAGGTGACTCAGAAACAGTAACGCTTAGACCACCGAGAAGTTTTAACGACCCTCGGTTTGCGCGCAAATTGAAAAGAACCAGAACTGTTTGATCAAACTCTACGTACACATATCAAAAAGCGTTAAACTCAAGGAATTTCAAAACGAATTTCCAAGAAGGAAAATTGGGATTCATTGCAATAGCCTAATTTTCTTAGAAACTTGGCTAATACGTTCCGGCCGTGGTAAACTCGGAAGTTAATTGACCTTCTGTTGTTGGAATAATAATTTAAAAAATAATAATTTAATCAAGAGTAGTTCCTAAGTATTTGCTAATCAATAATTTAATAAATTAATGAAACTGAAGACGATGATTACCTACCTACGCTTCACAAGCCCAATAGGATACGGAAGTTATAATAAACTCGATTTCGGGAAGTCAGAATTCCATTTGAATTATATTATTAGCTGATACAGTTGTCGTAGTTTTCAAGGCGAGTTTTGATATGTTTTACTGGTTACGATTCACTTCCGTGATGATACTTTAGTCCTTAAGGCAAGAGAACGAATAAACGCATAGCGACTGGGATGGTTTCGTTCGATTCTATGGACGGATAACTATAAATGAAACTCAAAAAATCATTACTGTTACTTGAAGAGATTTCCAGATATCGATTTTTGATATTTCAGCCCTTAGTTTCTACCCTTTGCTGTTGAACAAACGCGATGCCGATGTTACTGGCTCATATGATGGCCGATAAATGATTTTTAAGATAAATTTCTTGAAGTTTGATCCAATACTTTTTGAGAAAAACTTCGGACGGCGTACGGTGGACGGACGGATTTTTTTATTTTATTAGATTTTTGGATTCTACGCATCTGGAAACGTGAACCTGGAAATTTTGAGGGGGGGGGGGGGGGGGTTAACAATTTTTTTTTCATGGTCGACTGCAAAGGTTCATTATTGAAAATAGTAAACCAAAAAGGGTACAAATGAAAATGGAAGAAGAGGATCGGTGATGGGGTGAAAGTTCACTTAGATACCTACACAAGACAACTCAGATTTGTTTACTCGCAAATCTTCCCTCTTAAAACGATAATAAACACGTTAGGACACACATTCCTCAGTTGTGATCCCTGCTACCTCCCGCTACCTCTCAGTAGTAGATGATCGCTCGCTACTTCCTGGTGCTGCCACGATGGGCCTTCCCCATAGAGGTAAGTAAAAAACTTATTTTATGCAAAAAAATATTTAAGAAAAATTGATTGTACATAGAAAAATGATACAACTGAGACACTTGTATTTCATATCCTTCAAAACTTTCAAAGTCTGCCAAAAGTGAACTTGACCTATTTTAAACAGGATCCTTCTATGAGTCTCTTTAGTAATGTTCCAGTAGAGGTTTAAAACCGAAAATCACCTGCTACTACCTGCAACTTTTTATGTTTTAACTGTTTGAGAGTTGCAAAACGATGTTTCGCAGCTCCTGCTATACCAATCGTGGAAGCAGGTAGATAACACCTCAGCCAACCAAGTTTTGAGTGTTTGAAATTTAATCAGAGACAAGAACGATTTCAGTTCACTCAGTGTCGATAACCAATGCGTTGTTTTAACCTCATGAAAGAATTTCTGCTACCAACTTCAGGCAAAGTCACAGTCGTCCAGAAATCCATTCTGTCGGATTAAAATTATTTAATTGGCCATTCATATAGGAAATGTTCAGGAAATAGTTGTTATGTTCGGAAAGGCCCTTCGGATGAAACACAATTTTAATTTCCAGGTTCTGCTAGGTTCCGAGTGAATAGTGAAGTGTGAACGTTGAAAAAGCGTGTACGATGAAACTAAAAAACACCATAAAACCCCTCATTTGCACGATAATTTGAAATTTTTGGTGACTTTTAAATTGGTTGACGTAGAATTTGGTTTGCTATAACTTTTCTTCTTTAAGGCATTCGATTTAATGCAAAGTTTGACCTATAATATGCTAATAAGCGATATTTCCCGGTTTTGTAAAACTTTAAAATTCAATATCTTCCTTATTTTTGGTGCTTTTTACTACTTCTGGTGACCAATCGACGCAAAATTTCATTCTCTACAACTTTTTTCTCGTACACTAGTTGATCCGAACGTTATTTATAGCTCCTAGAACGCAAAATATGTTGAAAAACGTGTTTTTAAAGGTTTTTGAAGATAATTACAAAACGGAGCAGTTTTAGGTATAGGAATTTTTTTTATTTCCATTTATTTACAATTCATACATGATAACATAAGCACACTATAAACTTAAATAAACGCTGAAAAAGAAGAAACAAATATTTGAATACTTTACGGGGCTACGACCCCCGTTAAGTGAAACTTGGAATATGTGGTATATTCGGATCAGCGCGAAATTCCCTGTAAGAATAGCCAATAAAATAATTTTGATCCGACAGAATCGATATCTGGACCACTGTGCGCTGGTCCGTTGCACTACCTACTCTTTGAACGGTCACCTATCATTATCAAACTTTTGAGAAAAAAAAAGAAAAAGATTCCAGTCGTGCGGCATGATAGAATGATCGAATTTTCGTAAATAATCGTACTTATTATGTAACATCAGTTTTGAAAAGCAAGAACTTTGAGGAAGAGAAATTGTTAACTACCAATTTTATGGCAAAAAATTCGTTCTAAATAATGTTCTACGTTTCAAAAAGAGATTTTGGACTTTTATCTTTTTTTGCAGTTTTTATCAATAGGTATCTTACATTTTCACTATAATTTCGTGAATAAAATTTTTAATGTTCTGTTTTATAGTTAATAAAATTTATACAAAATAAAAATTTAACGATTTTTAGCCGTGTTTTGCTATTCCTAGTGATTTTTCCAGCACTTTTGTTTACATTTGACCAATTCAGTGTGCTCAGAAAAATGCTGGCCAACAAACTCGTCCTTTCGTTGGGAAAGCTTTTTTTTTTTTTTTTTTTTTTTTTTTTTTTTGCGGATGAACGGAATTTTTATTTCAATCCTAAGGAGAGTTATCGTCTAGAAGGAAACAAATATATATATCCTATAGTTTCCTAGAGTTTAAAATTTTTCATATATATATATATATATATATATATATGTACACACACACCGCCGACAGATTTTTTTTTTTTTTTTTTTGAAACCTCCCCTCAAAGACGGAGGGGGCACGCCATTAAATTGAAAAATAAACAAATAAAATAAAAAAGTGGGAGGACGCCCAGGTTTACCCGACGATGGCTCTAGGAATAAGAATGTCTTTAAATTTGATCAATATTTGCTGAAAAATCAATGAAAAATGCATAAAAACCTAAAAATCAAAAGTCATCTTTTAATCGTCAAATATTATTTAGAACGAGTTTTTTAAAGCAATAAACTGGTAGTTAACAATACCTTTTTACTTAAATCCCTACATTTTCGAAACAACTTGTCATATATAGTACGACAATTTACGAAAATTTGCTCATACGATCATGCTGCATGACTGGATTTTTTTTTTTTTTTTTTTTTTTTTTTCTCGAAAGTTCGCTAACGATAGGTGACCGTTCAAAGAGTAGGTAGTGCAACGTGTATACAGGAATGCAGGGCGTTCCGCATGAGGTGGTCAATACATCAGGGCTTGATTCTAGAGCTCACAGTAGTTTTGATCACCACTAATTAGTTTTGATCCAAATTATTATTAGTTTTGATAGGATAGTTCGAAAAAAGTCCTTAGGTAATTAAATAAAATGTTGATAATTCAAGATCGTAGAGCCCTAGATAACTATTTATTCATCCGAAAAATGGTTTTAAAACGTCAAAATACCCTATTAAAGTGATCAGAAAAGTAATTTTAGATGTTACTTGATGATCTATGATTGGCTTGTTTGGGTATAGAGCTTCAGGGAAGACCAAATTATGAGGGCAAAGTTTCTGCAGGCAGGTAGGTCGGTAGGTACCTCAATGGGTTATGACTCTGAGCCCAGGAAACGAGCATTATCGTGAAAGTTGCAGGACTTCGAAGCAAGTAGAATTTTCGTGCACTATGTTCCATTCCCTTAATTCGAACATGAAAGTACATTGATGATCAACAACACTAGATGGTAATCCGTTATTTTGTAATTGATTAGACGGAGGGAATAGCGTAACTACATTATCCTATACACCACCACCACAATATTGAACTACATTAGGGGCTCCCAAACTTTGAATAGCCATGGCGCCAACGTTCAGATTATTTAAGGCGACGCTCGTAATATGAATCAAAACCAGATACCTGGTATTTTTAAGTCTGAAAACTTGAATTGAAATAAATCCCACGCTATGAAATCTAAATTTAATTTTTGGATTTGTTATTCTTTAATTTTGTAAATACTTTGGGAATGGTTTTTTAAATTGAAGTAAGGAGGAAAATAAAGAAAAACGTGAATAAATCGGAAAATAATGGAAATCACCTATATTGTAATAAAATAAATAATAACGAATTAATACAAAACAGAATCATTTTGGGTATAAGAAAAGAGTTTAAAAAATGTTTTCTGTCCTAATAAAAGGAATCGGCTTCTTGAGTCCGCTGAAACTCCTACAAGATATTTTAACATTAAATCAATAACTCTAAATCATCGCAAATTTAATGGAGATTCGTTCCATTATTAAGTCAAGTACTCGATTAGGTCCTGCAGTGTAGATGTAGATGTATGTGCTTATTGTATTTTTCTGAGAGTTTTGCGTTTAATCAAAGAGATTCAGCCCTCTGGTGAGGGATGTGAGTCCTTTGATTAATCGTTCGCTTCGAATAGACATGGGGTTCGTGCCCCAAAGAGTTCAAATCTGCGATAGGTGAGTCCAGGGCACTCGAAGATTACAAGGGATACTGTTTCGTCTGTCTCCTCGCGTAGTTTGCACAGGGTTGAGTGTTTTGTGACCCCTATGCGGTGTAGGTGGAAACGTAGGGGTGCAAAGCCGGTTATAAGGCCGACTATTATTAGCGAATTTTAGAGAATTTTTGAAAAAATTTTATGCAGAAACCCGTTTCAGGCTATTCTGAATCATATTCTGAAGTTTAACGCATTTTAGCGAATTTTTGAAGAAAATTAAGCTATTGCTCTCGCCTCAAAATTTGTAGAATGTGAATTTTTGAAAAAAAATTATGCAGAAATCCGCTTGCCCTTTCAGTTTATTCTGAATCATATTCTGAAGTTTAACGAGTTTTTTTATGTATGTATATATGTATGTATGTATATATGTATGTATGTATATATGTATGTGTCATTCCAGACGATAACTGTCCGTAGACCTCGGTATGCTAGAAACTTCAAACAAATTTTAAAATGTTAAGGGCACAAAACGAAAGTTCAAGTTCGTTGGCCAGCTTGATCGGATTACATCTTCGGGTTGAAATTTTCAAAAATGTAGTCAAAAATTTCAAAATAGCCTATTTTTTGCGATTTGTCGTGCGAAATAATTTTTCCAGGTTGTCAGCATACTAACATGTGGTATATTCGGAATCAGCGTAACATTCCCTATAAGAATATGTATCAAGTTTTCAAAAGTTTCAAAGTTGACAAATCAGTCAAAAATCGAAATAATGCCGTTCGCTGGTTGTAAAAATCGGTAATATTCTTCAAAAATTCGCTCATGGGGTCATGCTGCATGACTGGACTTTTTTTATGTATGTATGTATATATGTATGTATGTGTCATTCCAGACGATAACTGTCCGTAGAATTGTGCTAGAAACTTCAAACAAATTTTAAAATGTTAAGGACACAAAACGAAAGTTCAAGTTCGTTGGCCAGCATAATCGGATTACATCTTCGGGTTGAAATGTTCAAAAATGTAGTCAAAAATTTCAAAATAGCCTGTTTATTGCGATTTGTTGTGCGAAATAATTTTTTCAGCATACTAACATGTGGTATATTCGGAATCAGCGTAAAATTTCCTATAAGAATATCTATCAAGTTTTCAAAAATTTCAAAGTTGAAAAATCAGTCAAAAATTGAAATAATGCCGTTCGCTAGTTGTAAAAATCGGTAATATTTGCATGAAACATTGTCCAAATTCATATTGAACTACTCTTATGGAAGTATCCCTGTATAACCAATCCTAGAACCATGCTGTTTAACGTAGGTGCTTGTTAAAAAAAAAAAAAAAAAAAAAAAAAAAAGTAATCACAACTGATGAGTTTACTCTGTGAAATATTCCGTCCTCCGATTCTCTCGGTCGCTCTCTTTAATGTTTTACGCTCAACTGTTTTAGTACTTGATGTAGCTTTAATACTGACTGTGGCTTAGAAAATATCAGCCATGAAATTATGAAGAAGTTCTATTTATGTTCGTACTGGCACGCAGACCCAAGGCCTCGCTTCGCTCGAAATGTCGAAGATTTCCTCAAAAATTCGCTCATGGGGTCATGCTGCTTGACTGGACTTTTTTAAAGTTCCCTACGGTATTTGTTGAGAAGACCCTCAGTAAGTTTGTTGTTGAGTTCGGCCACGATGAGCTTGCTGTGGACATGTCCCTCAATATTGGACGATCTTCTTGTGGTCTTTTGGTCAACCCACATGTTGATGATCCTTCTGTAGGTAGTTTTTGGTAGGCCAACTGCTGACTGAGCCTGCAGTGTGCTAATCCGTTTTACGTCAAGAGTCGGTCGGACACAAAGAATTCCTTGTTTTCTTAAATTATGGAGAGAATTCGTTAGAGTAAAATATTCCCTATTTTGACTGGGAAGTAAACACATTTGCTTTCCCGCGGGTATTTGTTTGTTATTTTAAATGTTACTCACAAATGGATAGTCTATCACCCCATTTGAGAGGATCCCAAAAGTTCCACGAAAAACAAGCCATTACAGAATACGATTCATTAGGGAAAGTTCCTGAGGGTTTTCTCCTAATGATCAACACTTCCACAACCCAATGTAATAATAATATGATGTAATAGAACTGTCAATTTTTTTAGGCTCCCTCTGAATCTATGTCATATAGGCAAGGCTGCGTATATAGGAGGGACGTCCTATTAGAATTGATCCAAAGAGTAGGTATGGGACAATCCAAGCATATGAAACAATAAAATGAATAAATAAATAAAAATAGCGGAATACAAATCTGTTTCAGACCATTCTAGGACCGAGTTCTCGCGTGCGTGTGTGGGTGTCAGTGACTAATTTCGTGAGCGCTACCGGGCTACGATTCTCAACCGATTTTATTATATATATTATTTTATTATAGATATTTTATTTGTTATTATCTTTTTTTTAAATCTCAATTTTGGATTAATTGTACAAAAACCTAGGAATCTTTGGAATCGCCATTGGTGGGGGGGGTATATCCTTTTAAGTCTTGCCCGAGCTAGCCTGCAGTTTGTTCCACTGTTCTTCTACGACACATCAAATGAATTTCTCGAATCCCAAAAAATGTCTAGTGTTCTTTACACGTGGTGAGAATTCGTTAGGACGAAATTTGCCTATTTCGTCTGGGAAGAAAATACACATAGGTATTTTATGGTATTTTAAAATGCGTTTTTATACGGATTTTACTATTGCGCATGTGAAGAGTGTAGTACTGGTTTGTGAATAATGCTCCCAACAGGGGACCATTTATAGCCTAACCCGTATATTCCCTGAAACTTTCATGAAAACCGATAGAAAACTACAGAAGTTTTGCGTGCTGCAAGGATTTGCGGACAGACAGACTCGGAATGAATGTTTTTCACAATGATCTAAGAAGCAAGTGGAAATTTTTGTTTTTGGGGAAAGATATTTACATGGGACTCAATTTGTCTTGACGTTTCGATCGTGCGATCTTCAAAAAAGGCTAATGACCAATTCACAAGGAGTATCCTAAATCGTGACCCCCCAGCCCCCTAGCAATGATTTATTTAGCATCATAAAAATATATAAAAAGTGCATCACCATGTGCAACCGACACCTACTTTATTTGCTCGAATGTTTTATTGCAGATCCGGCATCCCCATTTAATTTCATGAAAAAATTACCCATTTACTCAGAAACGGGCACGTTGCGCGCAATAAGTACTTGATGTGAAATATGGAGTTTTTGAAGGTATTCAATTGCCACATATGTGATACATGATTTTCGGATATTTTCCCACACTGGATCACGCAGTGATTTAAAAAAAATTAATAATCGCAATACCAACTTGAAAAAATAAAATAAATAAATAAAACACAGAATAAACGAAGCTTTAGTGTGCTGTTGGAGAAAAAGTTCCAGTCATGCAGCGTGATCGTATGAGCGAATTTTCTTAAACTACCTACTATATTATAATATGTTAAATGTATCGATTTTTGAGCAATTTGAGAACAAAGAAATTGTTAAAAACCATTTTTATGACACATAAAAAAAAAAAAATAATAATTAAATTAAATGAAATAATAATAAATAAAATTCGGCGTTTAAAAACAAGATTTTGAATTTTCAGTTTTTTTGGAATTTTTATATATATTTGTTTTCAGCGAATATTATTGAAATTTAAGTACGTTTTTCAGCATAATTTTATGCAAAAATATTATCATATTCTAGTTGAGTGTTGAAAAAACAAATTTTTCTACTAAAATGCCAACAAAAATTATAAATTTAACAATTTTTGCCTTTTTAGTGATTTTTGAAATTATTTCCAATTTAATGTGCTCAAAAAGTTCTGGCCAACAAACACGACGAACAACGGGCGCGCGCGCGCGCGCGTTTGTTTGTGTGTGTGTGTGTCCTTCCAGACGATAACTTCCTTAGAATTGAGAAGAAAATTCCGTTCTTGCGACGAAAAATCAAGCCTTCCAAACGAAAGGTCGAGTTTGTTGGCCAGCATTTTTTGACCACATTAAATTGGTCAAATTGAAAAAAAAAAAAAAATTCTGAAAAATTAGTAATAATAGGAAAAACGGCTAAAAATGATTAAATATGCATTTTTCAGCAGCATATTGCTCAAATTAAGTTTATTAACTATACAATATAACATTACAAAATTTATGTACAAAATTATGCTGACAAATGTAACTTGAATTTCAGTAAAATTTCCTAAAAAAATCGATAAAAACTTCAATAACGTTAGAAATCCGAAATCTCTTTTTGAATAGCAGATTATTATTTAGAACGAGTTTTTTGCTATGAAATTGGTAGTTAACAATTTCTTTTCACTCAAAGTCCTCAATTTTGAACACAATGTAACATAATATAGCACGATAATTTACGAAAATTCGCTCATACGATCATGCTGCATGACCCGAACTTTTTATTTCCCATGCTGGTATTACAGATATCAATAAATTAACATTTACGTGATTCTTCATGAAAGAAAACCATAAAATCATATCACATGAGACAAATGAATATTTAAAAAACTCAATAGTTGTTGCCGACACAAAAATTCGTATGATGGGCCATGTTTCCATTTAATTGAATGAAGTTTCCGAATCTGCGATGAAAAATGGGGTTCTCATTCAAAAAAACAAGGTAGATGTTGATTGCACATGGTCGCTCAATGGGGTTCCGAATATTAGAAGCTCGAGGCAGTTTTATTTTGCCGATTTTCTTCTACTTGAGTGTGTTTCTTCATTATAATAATTTACATATTAATAATATACTTCTCATTTTTGACCAGTATCGATGAGGTTGATGGTGGGGGGACGAATTGAAGAGCGAAAAGGGGTGACACGGTATCAACATGGGGAAAGTCATGTCAACCACCATGTTCCTTAGGTCCTTCACCCCCTACCGCTCCTAGCGGCGGACCAAGTTAGCTCGAAGCCCCATTGTACGGTGGGTGAAAATGTCATAGTTTAATTCCCCACAAAAATTATCAAGACACTGTTCGTCCCGTTTTTTATGTTGAGAAATAAGGAATTCAGGGATCCACTAATCAAAAGTCACCATAAACTTAATTTTTAATTGAAAACAAATTCTCGGACATTTAGTGATTTGGATCGAATTCCCAAACATTTCCCTGACTGTCCCGTCATAAAGGACATTTCCAGGTTTTTCCTGACTTTTCCAGTATTTCAAATACTATGATGGCTTTCTGTTTCGCGTCGATATCTTTTGAACAGTAATTAGCGGCTGGTCATCAAATTTGGATGGGATTTGATCCAATTGTTGATGTCAATTAACTAAGTATTTATAAATAGTTGTATGATTTATTCATCGCTTCGATTTTTTGTTAATGAAATCATAAACTTTATTTTAGAAATATTGAATCTTGGACAAAGTTCGAGTTCCTCTTCAAAGATTTTGTTTGTCGTCATTCTATTCACTTTGTGGAATAGTAATTGCTGCCCCTTCCTCTAATCCCAAGCACTTCTGGTAACAACGGGCTCCGATAATTGCTCGCTATTGGATTGCACCTATTCTTCTGAGCTTAAGATTTACGACAAGTGAATAGTACCACTTTGAATTCCACTTTGAATTCGCCACCAAAACTGTTTTGTTTCGAACCTCTAATCGAACAGTAGCCCACGGACGCTATAACATTGTGAATGATAATTATATTATCTCAGGAAAATTAACGAAGTAAAATTATGGATACCATTTGGAAAAAATGGTATCCAAAACACGCAAATTTATGAATAATAATAGCAACGGGACATATTACTTGTGTATTATGGAAAGTTTCAGGTTTAACGATGAGAAGTAGTGATCGATCCAACATAATTAATTTGATATGAAGAGATCAGGATAGGGGTCGGAACTGATTAAAACTAATTTATTGCCGAGCTTTCTGTATATTTAATACCTTCATCAGGGCTCAAGGATGCTACTGTGTCAATATATTAGGCACTGTCAGAGGAGTTGAGTAACTTAAGGTCATAACAGGGTGGAAGGTAAATTACTGTTTGGCCAGCAGGGGAGAATAAACCAAAAAGGTTAAACAAAAGACTAGTAAAAAACCAACTAAAAATATATAAATTTTGCACAACTAATTTCATCTAAACATCACAATTCCATAATCCTGATGCAATTTACAAGCAATATAGTAATAGCAATTTACCTTCCACCCTGTTATGACCTTAAGTTACTCAACTCCTCTGACAGTGTCTAATATATTGACACAGTACCATCCTTGAGCTCTGATGAAGGTATTAAATAAGCAATGAGGGAGTTTCAATCAGTTCAGATCCCTATCCTGATCTCTTGGTGTCAGGTTTAGTGATTAACCGGGCTAAATGGAATTAGTGAAATCATAAGTACCTAGTGAAATGGATGATTCAGACAAAATGTTTTATAACACTGTGCTGAAGAATGAGCAGGGTCACGAATACATTCAGAAATGTTAGGCGAAGTTGTCGCTCGAGAAAAACGGAAAGAGAAGATGATGTATGAGTGGAAGTAGCGAGCAGATAGGAGAGGTTGTGTGGCGGATGAGCTGTCGGCGCTAATAGTGGGGTTATGTAAGAAATGTCCTTGGCAGTGATCGAGAGAGTAGGACTACCGGCGACGAGCTGCACGGGGATATCTGTTCATAAAACTTCGGATTACCGAGATGACTAGCATCATCCCGACCACCGTCTTGGTCTAGTAGCCACCCATCTTCAGAACTAGTTCGCCGGCTGGCGGGACGGATTTTTATTTTTTTGCGGGGTGACCTTGGTCGTCCTCGAGGTCATACCTTCGTACTTCAATCAGTCAAACCTGGAACGTATAGTAACTATAGAGAAAGAGACGATCGACCCACAATATGTATGTTGTCACAAATTATCTGTATACTTGCCAGCGGTGTTTTTTTTTTTTTTTTTTTCAATTTTAGCCTCAAGTTTTGAGTCCTATTTCTGTGCCAACCGTTGTTATACTCAGCCTCAACTGCAACCAATTCTTGTTTTTTATGACATTTAACTCGCGATCTATGACCGTGTCCTTTATTTTGACACCATAGAAGATCCTCGAGCCCTGATGATGGTTTTGTATAAACCGAAAGCTCGGCAATAAGGGCTTTTATTTGTTTTGACCCTTATCCCGACAATTTTTGAAAATATAGTAACTATATGTATAGCGTGGGATCACAGAGAAAGCAGAACTCCGTATGAGTAAAATTATTCCCAGAATATTTATTAGACAAAAGGGAACCTTTCCTGGTTTCTAAATCACGGTTACTAAAAAGGGTTCGCGATTTTTTTTGTATACCACATGAATCAAATTCTTCAACTCCCTCGTTAGTTTTAAATGCAATCCTTCGACAGTTTGGAATGGTATATATATATATATATATATATATATATATATATATATATATATGTGTGTGTGTGTGTGTGTGTATGTGTGTGTGTGTGTGTGTGTGTGTGTGTGTGTGTCTCGGCGGGAGTGATCCGTGGTATCACCACCCGCGTCCGTCCTGAGGGGTTCTCACTTAACCCAGTAGTATCCGTAACTCGATTCCTTTATTTTTTCCTTAAAATTCTTCTGGTTTCCCTTCAAAAGTACGCGTCAGATGATGGATATACGATTATTTTATATTTCACAATTTCACACAACTGAATTTAGGTTAATTTTGATGTACCATAAATGTTACGTTGCCCACTACCGTGAGCAATTGAGTATTCCTTCAACATGTGATTCAGTAGGAATAATGTAATAAATTTAGAGAAGAGAAACTGTTTATTCTCAAAGAAATTGAAGAAAATAAAAATGACATCATCACAAGTAATCATTCCATATTACCTAGTTATAGGTTGGTATTTGTGCGTTGTCATACTAACTATCTGTGCGTATGGAAGGGAATCGAACAATATATGTACGTGGAATTAAACATTGAATAAACTGAAAAAGAAAGAAAAACCCATCTTCCTCTTGGAAGGCAAGCGGTGATAGTTCGTGAAAAATAGGATCCTTGCTCGTGTGTGGTGAACGGATCGCAAGGCATATTTTTGTACAGCATAGCTCACGTTATAAGGTTGATAACTTCATTATCAATGAAACATTCAAAGATTTTTACTTGTGATAAAGTTGTATGTTCTGAGTAGTTATGGGTCGGAAAAGTTCTCGACAAATCTTGGAATTCTCCATTCCTCAACAATATAGGGTTTTCTTGCGTTCCGTTACTCGATCATTTTTGACGAGTTTTGATGGTTTTCCTCTACTCAGAAAAGCCTTTGTACAGTTTTATCTCTTGATGGGTAGTAGTACTGCTAGGATCCCCGCCAAACGAGGAATGCTAACCAATGCGCTCTGAAGCCCATTCTATACCCACTGGGAGGAAATGGAGGATTCAGGGCACTATCAAGAGTTCTTTATCATCCAGGGAGTTTACCGTAACTTTTGTCAGTGAATCTTAGTTAGGTGTCTTATTTAATTTCATTATTTTCTTCAATTCGTGGACGCCTCGATCGATGTCGATTTATACAAGTGATATGTATCCACTATTATACTTAGATTTCAGCTCTCGTTATGTTTAAAGGGGCGAATAATGTGTATTTATTTCAATTGAATTATATTAATTTCTCCATGTTTTACTTGTCACTGATAAATATAATTTCAAAGAGCCACCCGCAACACTGTACGTTGAACGGCTATTTTCTCTAATCAACCTACTAAACTACATTAATTTTAATTAATGTGCAAAGAGTAAGCATGGTGTTTCAAAACAATATGCAGTGTATGCAAACCTTTCAATTGATGGGAAGATGATTTAGTCATAAATCATTTTGATCCTCAACTTTGCTATAAAGCGTAAAATTACGGGGTCCTGGTGCTGTAATGCAGTGATCCCAATTGTGGAGCGTGAAGCCCCCGAGTTACGATAGTAAATACGAGTATACTAGGTGTAAACGGGGTTTAATAATTACGGACCAGTATTCTGCGTAAAAGGGCTATCTGATACAGAAATAATAAACCTTTTTGTAATAATTTGAAGCGTTTTATTATACAAATCAAAAGAATAATGATTATTTCCTGATTTTTTTCGGAAAGCGTGATTTCTATTTCAAACCCTGATTTCAATAACCCCCTTTCATTTGGAATAAAACTAGATCTGAGTTCATATTTGTTTTTAGCACCTTCAAAAGCATAATGTGTAAGCGGGATACATATGTAGCGTAAGTACATTGAACATTCATATTTTACAGTTTTAAATCGTTCATTATAGTGTGTGGTTGGAACTCAGAAATATAAGCTAATCCAGCAAAATCATTGGTCTTTTGCATTATACGGCCTCACGCGTACTATAAGGACCAAAAGGTGACAGACTATAACAAAAAACATATATATATACCTATATATATATTGAAAAGTGGTAGGAACAAAATATAATAAACTTATGGTAAAATTTGTGTGAGACCAGAATGCTATTTTATGTCCTGCAATATTTGCTGAAGCAAGTCCTTCCACTCATTTTTTACTGCTCACATAAATTACTGCGGCGAGCAGTAGAACAGTTGTGTTATCTATATGGATGATACGATAAGGACAACGATTGTCCAAAGGTTGTCCAAGATTTGCTAATGACTGATATATAGCATTTCCAGACCAAATACAACCTTTTCCAGACCAAATACAACCCTTTCCAGACCAAATTAATCTTTTTCCAAACCAAACAAAACTTTTTACAAACCAAATTAAACTTTATCCAAACCAAATTAAACTTTTTCCTAACCAAATTAAACTTTTTCCAAACCAAATTAGGTTTGGAATATTGTAGCAACTAATTTAGTAGTACCTAGTTATTGGTTATTACTCGTAAATAATTTTTGCTCAACAATGTCTACGTGTATAATATGCGATACCTCGGCCTTCATGTTTTTTGTAGAGCGGTGTTATTGAAGTCGGATTTGGTGAAGTGAACCCTGGCCCTTCATCCAAACCCTTCGTAAATTTTCACTATGGGCGCGAGGTCGGTTATGCTTTCAACACGGGCACAATTACAGACAGCGTATGAAGGGGTCAGTCTTCACAAACGGGCGATGATGAAGATGGCTCCTGCCGTCTCTCTTGTAATCCGACAACGCACAAGGCACTATGCAGCGAGGCTGATGACAGGGCTCAAGTTCCCTCCGATGATTGTTGAACAAAAGCCGCGTCCGAGGGGCGAGAAATGGTGTTATTTCCTCTATCCATTTGGCAACTGAAACGGAGGGTTTTTGACAAGTAACTGGAGTGATGGGCAATTTAGAAGTATGAAGTGGCCGAGAGAGACTGCCTTCCTACCTCATCCAATCAAACGAGTAGGTAGAACGTAGCATTCTTAACTTTCCACCCACATGACCATGACGTATACGTCACTTTCAATCCACTTAGAGAAAGTGCACGTACGCACGAGGCAAAATACAAAATTTCCAAATATCTGCGCTTCCTGCGAAGCACAGGTTCAACAGGTTTCTTTCATCTACTATTTGACATAGTTTAAAGTTTTAATGTGTTTTGTACATTATCAAAAAATGTAGAACTTTCCAGGAACATAAATATACCCATCAACCCCCAGTTTGAACGAAATCGGACCAATAGATGATAAGAAATCGATGTTATAGTAAATTAACGTTTACACATGCGCACAGACTACTATTTCTGAAAAAAGTGTGTGTGTGTGTGTGTGTGTGTGTGAAAAAGCGTTAAACTCTAGGCTTCGTTTCAGAATGTCTCAAAACGGATTTAAATTATTGAATTCTTCAAAAATTTTGATTTTGAAATTTTCCGAGCAATTGCAATAGCTTCATTTTCTACGAAAATTCGGTAAAACTTCAAAATGGGAAAATTAAGCTATCTTTATGAGGCCGCCATTTCGCAATTCACCAATTTTGAGTTGGCAGACAAAGATTTTCTCACCCAGAACGGTCTAAATATTCAGAATTGAATCTCTATCCTTCTCCTGAAATTACCTACTACCTATGTTCGGCCTCGACTTAATTACAATGTCTCAGCTCAACCTTTGCAACGTACGGATAAGCCGTATTGGTGATATGCTAAGGAAAATGCCAGCAGCTATGGAACCAATAAATTGTTCCTGTGATAGTGGGATGTGACTTCGTGATCTCAAGGTATCATCGTCTCCTACCACTCATGGACATATTTTTCGTTTTTATTTGAGGAATTTGCAGGTACCGACGAGCTGCATCAAGGGTTGGACGTAATCGTAATCATAATTGCGATTGCGATTACGATTACAATATTATAGGATTTAGATTTAGAGTTGTGAATATAATTACGATTATAATCACAGAATCGGAGATATGATTGCGATTATGATTTCATTCGTAATTAGTTTTCCTGTAATTATATTCGTAATTACAAATATTTTTTTACGATTCCGATTGTAATAACAAGTTTTTAATGTGATTTTGGCCGTAACAACCGATGTTACCAATAAATAAGCCCGTTACCGCAGATTTTTCTGTGTAATTAAAGTCATATTCATAATTTTTCCTGTGATTTCTGCCGTAATCTCAGTTTTTTTCTGTGATTAGTGCCGCAGTCTTAGTTTTTCCTGTGATTATAATTGTTATGTGATTACGATTGTATTCATCACAGAAAAAACTATGATTAAGGCTGTAATCACAGGACAATTTTTTATTATGACTGTAATTACAGGGGAAAATCTGCGGTAACGGGGACATAGGTAGGGGATTGGTTATTACGGCCAAAATCACATTAAAAAACTTGTGATTACAGTCGTAATCGCAAAAAAAGTCGTGATTACGAATTTATAGAAAAACTGGGATTATACGAATGTAATCGTAAATATATGTATCTCCAGGTTCAGTGATTATAATCGTAATTTATTGTAATCACAACTCAAAAACCCTATGATTGTAATAGTTATCGTAGTTATGATTGAGCCAACTCTGGCTGCATCTGCAGGGATATGTATCGATTGGGACACCTTCGGATTGCCGGCAGCGCTCGTCTGATGCGGTAAGTGGTGTTGGCGAGCGATGCGAATCATACGAGTTGGGCCATTAGCATACCGGTTAGGCACGTGAAGGCGCGACCCTCTTCCCCCCAGAACGTAAGTCCTCGGAGATTTACCCACTCGCTTCTCCACGGACGTAATCAAACTTGCGTTTGCTCCATCAGTTTAAATAATCGAATCGATGAGGAACCTCCTGGAGGACATTGAGCGGATATATCTGACGTTGTTAATCGTACTTCCTTCGGAGATGATTATGGGAAAATAACTTGTTGAACGAACGGAAAAAATTCCTGCCCATAGGGAAGACTCGTATTTTTACCCACTGATAATAAACTGGCTGAGGGCCAAGGATACTTCCTTCACAACGAAGAAAAATATTATAAAAGCTAAGTATTTGGACGCGTTCATCAATGGATGATGAACGGAGGAGATCACTGAGTGACAAGAACCAAAGTTGCTGCCATGTTTACTTATATGGGTATGAACATCCCAATCATGCAGGGAGAGAAAGAGAAAGAGACCTCGAGAGGGTGACACTGCTGGTCCCGAAATCCTACTGTTTTATTATCAGAAAAGTTTTTTCAAGAAGTGTACTGTTCCTAATGTGAACCCATTGTAATGCATTATGCTGCACGCCAAATTACAAGCTCCGTGCGAGTTATATAATTTTAAAGTCACAATTCTTACATTTATGCAGATATGTGGAAAATGATATGTGGGGAAAAAGAAATACACACACACAAACACGCGCGCGCACACACACACACACACACACACACACACAGACACACACACACACGCACGCACGCGCGCACACACACTCGCACACACACACACACACACACGCGCGCACACACACACACACACACACACACACACACACACACACACACACACACACACACACACATATATATATATATATATATATATATATATAATTAACACAAATTTTAGAAAAAACAAAAAGTTACACCACAAACTATTTTTTATATTTCGGCTTAATTAGCCTTTTTCAAAAAATGAAGAACTACAATAATTTTGTGTGGGAATTTCGACGTTGATGTAATGCAGAGAGACTTTTGCCATGGAGAAGATGGTTGCCCGGTTAACGTCTGATATTTAACCCTTTGAGGTATTACAGAAGGTTGGAAAAAGATAGGAAACACTTAAATAAACTTACAAAATTGAGAGAATATTTCGCTGTGTCAGCGTCGTCAGCTCTAGTCTAGACTGACGACGCTGACTAGAGCTGACGACGCTGACACAGCGAAATATTCTCTCAATTTTGTAAGTTTATTTAAGTGTTTCCTATCTTTTTCCAACCTTCTGTAATACCTCAAAATAATATTACACGCGAGTGTTTTCATTTTTCATCAGAACTATATATATATATATATATATATATAAAAATGAGAAACAAATCCTATTACAATGAGAAATGAATCATTCATTGATATACGATAACCCGTCCATAGTTACCTTGCCTCTAATGATAAATTTCCCCATTTCAAGAGTTGATACCATATAAGATTCGAGACATCAACCATGATGAAATAGAACGTTTAAATTTCAAGAAAAATCTGTTGAAAACCTTTAGTCATTAGGAACTTAATTGAATATCATGGGAAGATAATAGTAATAAGGAGATTGGGTTGTCTTAAAAAGGCGATTTCCAGAAAGAATAATCATACTTGGTGTTGTGAAGCCAGAAAAATGTTAATGTTTTTGTTCTGATACTGTCAAATAGGTGTATTTGTTGTAGAAAAGAAGCGAAAAATGCACAAATAAGTGGGCTATCGAGGTGATCTAGCACGTTGCAGACTTTGGTTGTGCAAACTCGGTGAAATTTCTATGCTGTAGAAAAAAAATGCGAAAAAATTGAAACCTTGATGCCAAACAGTATGACGATTTGGAGAAAGGGCACAAAAAAGCGCTTAAGAATTCCGAGCTTTATAAATGAACATAGGTTGAAGAATGATTTTTCTAGAAAAACAAAAGTTTGATGTGATCGCTCCGTCACATATTGTCATTAATTAGCAGATAAAGCTATGAGAATCCAAAATTTCAGTCGTAGTAAGTAGATTTTCGAGTACACAAATGAGGCTCAATAATATACCACACCACGATGATTAGATGTGGAAACCGCTTTAGTACCGATTGCGTGGTTTAGAAAACTTGTAATCACCGCGGGACTTACGTGAGTGGCTATCAATATGTTGGTTAATAAAATTCGATATGAGCGGCCAAGGCCACATAATTTTCACACAAGGCACTGAGTAATTATTCAAATTAGCCTCTCCGAATAGGTATATCCCAACGCAGTCACATATTGTTTCCTTCACGCTCGACTTATTCATATTCTTTTCCTACATAACAATTACCTCTATCACCAACCTTTTACCTCGCCGCTATCACGAACTCAGGCAAAATTTATTGAAGTAATTTTTACCTCTGAACAGTTAGATATTTATCCATTAAATATATTTAGTATTTTAACGTTCGACTTTATAGTAATAATCGTTGACATTGTAACCCCCCACCCACCCCCGGCACCTCCATTATTGCCTGTTTTCCCCCCTCCCCCTTCTATAAGCATCTAAGAGGATATTTCCAGGACTGCCAGCGTTCAGAATATCCTCTGGGTGTAGCAGGTTTATCGCCTCTCCTATTTGAAGGGGGAACTACTACATTTCCATCACCTCCTTGTCATATGTTAGCAGAGCTCGGTTTAGATTCCCCCCCCCCCCCCCCTCTCAACCCCTCGATTATTGACTGTTATAGGACCCCCCCCCCCCCATAGGCAAAATGAGCAATATACCCAAACTTTTACCTTTTATCCAATTTAACCATCGACTCAGCCGAAGAAGTATTCATCAGGTAATTTTCCCCCAATCAAAGATTGGAACAATCGGGAATAAACGGTGGCTCAACTATGGAGACTTATACCTTTAGGAAAATAAAATAGATATAAATTAATGTGGCCACGTTGTGGACTTAAATTGGGAACTAAGCCCATGAATTAATAATTGGGAACTATATCCTTGAATTAATAATTTGGAACAATGCCCTTGTAGAAAGAATATATATAACTCGGTTATGATATTTCGGCTTTTGCCTTTGTCAAATTGTGATGAAATTGATATGGGATGAATAAATTGTCTCTTCCTATCTCCCCTTCAAATTAGGGCGAGATACAGCAACTCAACACGACAAATGCAACTGATAGAGAACCATCTAAAGCCCAACCCACACATCCCTTGAGAATCTCATCAAAATCAGATGAAAACTGGGGAAGTTATGCTTGTTGCCAGAATTCGCGGACACACGGAGTGACAAACTAACACACAGACAGACAGACCAGAAACCAAATTTGTTCAGATTTGACTAAAATGTAAAATGTAAGAGGAAAATTTGATTTAGGAGAGAAAATAAAATATTCATCTCCCGAAAATGAAAACTCACGATACCTATAGGTAGATGTGGAAGCAATATGTCTTCATTCAGGG
>CM061051.1:42485140-42565140 GCA_030762985.1 Adelphocoris suturalis
AAAATTTCATTCTCTACAACTTTTTTTCTCGTACACTAGTTGATCCGAACGTTATTTATAGCTCCTAGAACGCAAAATATGTTGAAAAACGTGTTTTAAAGGTTTTTGAAGATAATACAAAACGGAGCAGTTTTAGGTATAGGAATTTTCTTTTATTTCATTTATTTACAATTATACTGATAAATAAGCACACTATAAACTTAAATAAACGCTGAAAAGAAGAAACAAATATTTGAATACTTTACGGGGCTACACCCCCGTTAAGTGAAACTTGTGCTGGGGGAGGAATATGTGGTATATTCGGATCAGCGCGAAATTCCTGAAGAATAGCCAATAAAATAATTTTGATCCGACAGAATCGTTCTGGACCACTGTGGCTGGTCCGTTGCACTACCTACTCTTTGAACGGTCACCTATCATTACAACTTTTGAGAAAAAAAAAGAAAAAGATTCCAGTGTGCGGCATGATAGATGACGAATTTTCGTAAATAATCGTACTTATTATGTAACATCAGTTTTGAAAAGCAAGAACTTTGAGGAAAGAAATTGTTAACTACCAATTTTATGGCAAAAAATTCGTTCTAAATAATGTTCTACTTTCAAAAAGAGATTTTGGATTTTATCTTTTTTTGCAGTTTTTATCAATAGGTATCTTAGCAAATTGTGATGAAATTTAAGTACATTTTCACTATAATTTCGTGAATAAAATTTTTAATGTCTGTTTTATAGTTAATAAAATTTATACAAATAAAAATTTAACGATTTTTAGCCGTGTTTTGCTATCTAGTGATGTTTTCAGCACTTTTGTTCAAATTTGACCAATTCAGTGTGATCAAAAAATGCTGGCCAACAAACTCGTCCTTTCGTTGGGAAAGCTTTTTTTTTTTTTTTTTTTTTTTTTTTTGCGGATAACGGAACTTTTTATTTCAATCCTAAGGAGAGTTATCGTCTAGAAGGAAACAGATATATATATATCCTATAGTTTCCTAGAGTTTAACATTTTCCATATGTATATATATATATATATATATATATATATATATATATATATATATATATTAAAACACCGCCGACAATTTTTTTTTAACCTCCCCTCAAGACGGAGGGGGCACGCCATTAAATGAAAAATAAACAAATAAAATAAAAAAGTGGGAGGACGCCCAGGTTTACCCGACGATGGCTCTAGGAATAAGAATGTCTTTAAATTTGATCAATATTTGCTGAAAAATCAATGAAAAATGCATAAAAACCTAAAAATCAAAAGTCATCTTTTAATCGTCAAATATTATTTAGAACGAGTTTTTTAAAGCAATAAACTGGTAGTTAACAATACCTTTTTACTTAAATCCCTACATTTTCGAAACAACTTGCATATATAGTACGACAATTTACGAAAATTTGCTCATACGATCATGCTGCATGACTGGATTTTTTTTTTTTTTTTCTCGAAAGTTGCTAACGATAGGTGACCGTTCAAAGAGTAGGTAGTGCAACGTGTATACAGGAATGCAGGGCGTTCCGCATGAGGTGGTCAATACATCAGGGCTTGATTCTAGAGCTCACAGTAGTTTTGATCACCATAATTAGTTTTGATCCAAATTATTATTGTTTTGATAGGATAGTTCGAAAAAAGTCCTTAATTAAATAAAATGTTGATAATTCAAGATCGTAGAGCCCTAGATAACTATTTATTCATCCGAAAAATGGTTTTAAAACGTCAAAATACCCTATTAAGTGATCAGAAAAGTAATTTTAGATGTTACTTGATGATCTATGATTGGCTTGTTTGGGTATAGAGCTTCAGGGAAGACCAAATTATGAGGGCAAAGTTTCTGCAGGCAGGTAGGTCGGTAGGTACCTCAATGGGTTATGACTCTGAGCCCAGGAAACGAGCATTATCGTGAAAGTTGCAGGACTTCGAAGCAAGTAGAATTTTCGTGCACTATGTTCCATTCCCTTAATTCGAACATGAAAGTACATTGATGATCAACAACACTAGATGGTAATCCGTTATTTTGTAATTGATTAGACGGAGGGAATAGCGTAACTACATTATCCTATACACCACCACCACAATATTGAACTACATTAGGGGCTCCCAAACTTTGAATAGCCATGGCGCCAACGTTCAGATTATTTAAGGCGACGCTCGTAATATGAATCAAAACCAGATACCTGTATTTTTAAGTCTGAAAACTTGAATTGAAATAAATCCCACGCTATGAAATCTAAATTTAATTTTTGGATTTGTTATTCTTTAATTTTGTAAATACTTTGGGAATGGTTTTTTAAATTGAAGTAAGGAGGAAAATAAAGAAAAACGTGAATAAATCGGAAAATAATGGAAATCACCTATATTGTAATAAAATAAATAATAACGAATTAATACAAAACAGAATCATTTTGGGTATAAGAAAAGAGTTTAAAAAATGTTTTCTGTCCTAATAAAAGGAATCGGCTTCTTGAGTCCGCTGAAACTCCTACAAGAATCAAAATCCATTTTAAGCATATCAACTGAATCATAATTATTACAGTCTATGAATCAAATCAGCTTAGAATTGTTAATGGAATAGAATTCCGTCATCTGCTATGATAATCATATAAGTTTCAATTTTTGTGACATCTTTGAGTTAGGTTCCTTTGCAATTTTGTAGATAAGTAGCATGTATGGATGAATAGTGTTTTGTCATTAATTGTATTATGTATCAGGAGGAAATATAAGAAAGAGTTATTGCGTGTATATAATCAATCGAGAGAGAATTACATGGCCCTACTGAGTGAGTGGACTGACTGAGTCCATTGTGAATAATAATTGTTCTGCATATCAGTAATAATGAATTGAATACAATAACATTGGGAATGCATTTTCGGGTGCACCTACACGAGATAAGAGTGTCTTGAAGATCATGCAGATGTTTCTCATGCGTCCGTACGACTCAGAAGAGGTATATCTAAGGGCTATCATCTACCGATGTTCGTCCATGTCTGCCATCATGCATCAGTCCTCTAGCAAGCATATGTGTATGGGAATCATAAAGATCGCTAATAATCTCTGAAGTGATCTAAGGCCAACTCTGCATGCAAGTGTGTTAAGGTGGTTCAGAATTCGTAAGGTGTTCATTAGTCTAAAGGCTCAAGACTAAGCTTATTTCGTAAGTTCGTAGGTCCTAATGCAGTGTAGTTATTGTTGAGCATGAGTCACCTGTCATGTAGTAACTTGATTTGTGTCGTATTTGTTCATGATGTACGTTCTATGTCCAGTTTCAATCATAGTAGATCGATTGCATGCTGGATCATGCTCTTGCCTCGTGAATATTATGGGTATGACTGATCGTTAACTTGTGGTCTGTATATGGATCTTGAATTGATTCGCCTATCACTGATTGATGTAGATACTACTTGCTGATAGTGTTTGAAAAGTTCTATTTATGTGTCTAGCGACCAAGGGCTGCTCGAAATTCGAAGATTTCCTCTTCGCTCATGGGGTCATGCTGCTTGACTGGACTTTTTTAAGTTCCCTACGGTATTTGTTGAGAAGCCTCAGTAAGTTTGTGTTGAGTTCGGCCACATGAGCTTGCTGTGGACATGTCCCTCAATATTGGACGATCTTCTTGTGGTCTTTGGTCAACCCACATGTTGATGATCCTTCTGTAGGTAGTTTTTGGTAGGCCAACTGCTGACTGAGCCTGCAGTGTGCTAATCCGTTTTACGTCAAGAGTCGGTCGGACACAAAGAATTCCTTGTTTTCTTAAATATGGAGAGAATTCGTTAGAGTAAAATATTCCCTATTTTGACTGGGAAGTAAACACATTTGCTTTCCCGCGGGTATTTGTTTGTTATTTTAAATGTTACTCACAAATGGATAGTCTATCACCCCATTTGAGAGGATCCCAAAAGTTCCACGAAAAACAAGCCATTACAGAATACGATTCATTAGGGAAAGTTCCTGAGGGTTTTCTCCTAATGATCAACACTTCCACAACCCAATGTAATAATAATATGATGTAATAGAACTGTCAATTTTTTTAGGCTCCCTCTGAATCTATGTCATATAGGCAAGGCTGCGTATATAGGAGGGACGTCCTATTAGAATTGATCCAAAGAGTAGGTATGGGACAATCCAAGCATAGAAAAATAAAATGAATAAATAAATAAAAATAGCGGAATACAAATCTGTTTCAGACCATTCTAGGACCGAGTTCTCGCGTGCGTGTGTGGGTGTCAGTGACTAATTTCGTAGCGCTACCGGGCTACGATTCTCAACCGATTTTATTATAATATTATTTTATTATAGATATTTTATTTGTTATTATCTTTTTTTTAAATCTCAATTTTGGATTAATTGTACAAAAACCTAGGAATCTTTGGAATCGCCATTGGTGGGGGGGGGTATATCCTTTTAAGTCTTGCCCGAGCTAGCCTGCAGTTTGTTCCACTGTTCTTCTACGACACATCAAATGAATTTCTCGAATCCCAAAAAATGTCTAGTGTTCTTTACACGTGGTGAGAATTCGTTAGGACGAAATTTGCCTATTTCGTCTGGGAAGAAAATAACATAGGTATTTTATGGTATTTTAAAATGCGTTTTTATACGGATTTTACTATTGCGCATGTGAAGAGTGTAGTATGGTTTGTGAATAATGCTCCCAACAGGGACCATTTATAGCCTAACCCGATATTCCCTGAAACTTTCATGAAAACCGATAGAAAACTACAGAAGTTTTGCGTGCTGAAGGATTTGCGGACAGTCACAGACAGACAGACAGACTCGGAATGAATGTTTTTCACAATGTCTAAGAAGCAAGTGGAAATTTTTGTTCTTGGGGAAAGATATTTAATGGGACTCAATTTGTCTTACGTTTCGATCGTCGATCTTCAAGAAAGCCTAAGACCAATTCACAAGGAGTTCCTAAATCGTGACCCCCCACCCCCAGCAATATTTATTTAGCATCATAAAAATAATAAAAAGTGCATCACCATGTGCAACCGACACCTACTTTATTTGCTCGAATGTTTTATTGCAGATCCGGCATCCCATTTAATTTCATGAAAAAATTACCCATTTACTCAGAAACGGGCACGTTGCGCGCAATAAGTACTTGATGTGAAATATGAGTTTTTGAAGGTATTCAATTGCCACATATGTGATACATGATTTTCGGATATTTTCCCACACTGATCGACGCATGTTTTGATTAGAAAAGTATATCAATTGAATAATCCACATAATAGCCAACTTGAAAAAATAAAATAAATCATAAGTAAAAACATTTACTACGAGATAAACTTTTGACAGCTCTATCACAGTGTGATCTACGTCTGGAGAATAAAGATTCTCTAAAAAAAAGTTAATAATCTACTAGCAGATACATCGATACTGTGAATAAGAGACGTAAAATGAATATTATAACTTAAAACTACCTACAGACTATATTATAATACTGTTGAAATGTCATCGTATAGTGTGTTCTGGAGTTCAGAGTATTGAAGAAAGTTCAACTATAGTCATGCAAGTTCAGTGTAATAAACCAGTTTTTATGAGCACATAAAAAAATAAAAAAATAAAATAATTGGAAATGAATTTACTGAAATAATAATATATAATTAATTACTAGCGCGTTATCAAAATATAATGTATAATAATAATGTATCGATTTTTGAGCAATTTGAGAACAGAAATTGTTAAAAACCATTTTTATGACACATAAAAAAAAAAAAATAATAATTAAATAAATGAAATAATAATAAAATTCGGCGTTTAAAAACAAGATTTTGAATTTTCAGTTTTTTGGAATTTTATAATATTTGTTTTCAGCAATATTATTGAAATTTAAGTACGTTTTTCAGCATAATTTTTGCAAAAATATTATCATATTCTAGTTGATGTTGAAAAAAAAATTTTCTACTAAAATGCCAAAAAAATTATAAATTTAACAATTTTTGCCTTTTTAGTGATTTTTGAAATTTGTCCAATTTAATGTGCTCAAAAAGTTCTGGCCAACAACACGACGAACAACGGGCGCGCGCGCGCCGTTTGTTTTGTGTGTGTGTGTGTGTCCTTCCAGACGATAACTTCTTAGAATTGAGAAGAAAATTCCGTTCTTGCACAAAAATCAAGCCTTCCAAACGAAAGGTCGAGTTTGTTGGCCAGCATTTTTTGACACATTAAATTGGTCAAATTGAAAAAAAAAAAAAAAACTGAAAAATTAGTAATAATAGGAAAAACGGCTAAAAATATTAAATATGCATTTTTAGCAGCATATTGCTCAAATTAAGTTTATTAATATACAATATAACATTACAAAATTTAGTACAAAATTATGCTGAAAATGTAACTTAATTTCAGTAAAATTTCCTAAAAAATCGATAAAAACTTCAATAACGTTAGAAATCCGAAATCTCTTTTTGAATAGCAGATTATTATTTAGAACGAGTTTTTTGCTATAAATTGGTAGTTAACAATTTCTTTTCACTCAAAGTCCTCGATTTCGAACACAATGTAACATAATACCTATAGCACGATAATTTACGAAAATTCGCTCATACGATCATGCTGCATGACCCGAACTTTTTATTTCCCATGCTGGTATTACAGATATCAATAAATTAACATTATCGTATTCGCCATGAAAGACCATAAAATCATATCACATGACAAATGAATATTTAAAAAACTCAATAGTTGTTGCCGACACAAAAATCATGATGGGCCATGTTTCCATTTAATTGAATGAAGTTTCCGAATCTGCGATGAAAAATGGGGTTCTCATTCAAAAAAACAAGGTAGATGTTGATTGCACATGGTCGCTCAATGGGGTTCCGAATATTAGAAGCTCGAGGCAGAGTGCAGCACGTAAACTAAGACCTTGCCGATTTGCTCTTCTTTTGTTGCCTATCAGGGCATTCCTGACGAACCCGTTTTTTTTTGTCGATTTTTTTCTACTTGAGTGTGTTTCTTCATTATAATAATTTACATAATAATATACTTCTCATTTTTGACCAGTATCGATGAGGTTGATGGTGGGGGGACGAATTGAGAGCGAAAAGGGGTGACACGGTATCAACATGGGGAAAGTCATGTCAACCACCTGTTCCTTAGGTCCTTCACCCCCTACCGCTCCTAGCGGCGGACCAAGTTGCTCGAAGCCCCATTGTACGGTGGGTAAAATGTCATAGTTTAATTCCCCACAAAAATTATCAAGACACTGTTCGTCCCGTTTTTTATGTTGAAAATAAGGAATTCAGGGAGGATTATCCACTAATCAAAAGTCACCATAAACTTAATTTTTAATTGAAAACAAATTCTCGGACATTTATGATTTGGATCGAATTCCCAAACATTTCGCTGACTGTCCCGTCATAAAGGACATTTCCAGGTTTTTCCTGACTTTTCCAGTATTTCAAATACTATGATGGCTTTCTGTTTCGCGTCGATATCTTTTGAACAGTAATTAGCGGTGGTCATCAAATTTGGATGGGATTTGATCCAATTGTTGATGTCAATTAACTAAGTATTATAAATAGTTGTATGATTTATTCATCGCTTCGATTTTTTGTTTGTTTGTTAATGAAATCATAAACTTTATTTTAGAAATATTGAATCTTGGACAAAGTTCGAGTCCTCTTCAAAGATTTTGTTTGTCGTCATTCTATTCACTTTGTGGAATGTAATTGCTGCACCCTCCTCTAATCCCAAGCACTTCTGGTAACAACGGGCTCCATAATTGCTCCATTGGATTGCACTATTCTTCTGAGCTTAAGATTACGACAAGTGAATAGTACCACTTTGAATTCCACTTTGAATTCGCCCCAAAACTGTTTTGTTTCGACCTCTAATCGAACAGTAGCCCACGGACGCTATAACTTGTGATAATTATATTATCTCAGGAAAATTAACGAAGTAAAATTATGGATACCTTTGGAAAAATGGTATCAAAACACGCAAATTTATGAATAATAGCAACGGGACATATTACTTGTGTATTATGGAAAGTTTCAGGTTTAACGATGGAAGTAGTGATCGATCCAACATAATTAATTTGATATAAGAGATCAGGATAGGGGTCGGAACTGATTAAAACTAATTTATTGCCGAGCTTTCTGTATATTTAATACCTTCATCAGGGCCAAGGTGCTACTGTGTCAATATATTAGGCACTGTCAGAGGAGTTGAGTAACTTAAGGTCATAACAGGGTGGAAGGTAAATTACTGTTTGGCCAGCAGGGGAGAATAAACCAAAAAGGTTAAACAAAAGACTAGTAAAAAACCAACTAAAAATATAAAATTTTGCACAACTAATTTCATCAAACATCACAATTCCATAATCCTGATGCAATTTACAAGCAATATAGTAATAGCAATTTACCTTCCACCCTGTTATGACCTTAAGTTACTCAACTCCTCTGACAGTGTATATATTGACAAGTACATCCTTGAGCTCTGATGAAGGTATTAAATATACCGAAAGGTCGGCAATGAGGGAGTTTCAATCAGTTCAGATCCCTATCCTGATCCTTGGTGTCAGGTTTAGTGATTAACCGGCTAAATGGAATTAGTGAAATCATAAGTACCTAGTGAAATGGATGATTCAGACAAAATGTTTTATACACTGTGCTGAAGAATGAGCAGGGTCACGAATACATTCAGAAATGTTAGGCGAAGTTGTCGCTCGAGAAAAACGGAAAGAAAGATGATGTATGAGTGGAAGTAGCGAGCAGATAGGAGAGGTTGTGTGGCGGATGAGCTGTCGGCGCTAATAGTGGGGTTATGTAAGAAATGTCCTTGGCAGTGATCGAGAGAGTAGGACTACCGGCGACGAGCTGCACGGGGATATCTGTTCATAAAACTTCGGATTACCGAGATGACTAGCATCATCCCGACCACCGTCTTGGTCTAGTAGCCACCCATCTTCAGAACTAGTTCGCCGGCTGGCGGGACGGATTTTTATTTTTTTGCGGGGTGACCTTGGTCGTCCTCGAGGTCATACCTTCGTACTTCAATCAGTCAAACCTGGAACGTATAGTAACTATAGAGAAAGAGACGATCGACCCACAATATGTATGTTGTCAAAATTATCTGTATACTTCCAGCGGTGTTTTTTCAATTTTAGCCTAAGTTTTGAGTCCTATTTCTGTGCCAACCGTTGTTATACTCAGCCTCAACTGCAACCAATTCTTGTTTTTTATGACATTTAACTCGCGATCTATGACCGTGTCTTATATTTTGACACATAGAAGATCCTGAGCCCTGATGATGGTTTTGTATAAACCGAAAGCTCGGCAATAAGGGCTTTTATTTGTTTTGACCCTTATCCCGACAATTTTTGAAAATATGTAACTATATGTATAGCGTGGGTCACGAGAAAGCAGAACTCCGTACTAATCACGGTTACAAAAAGGGTTCGCGATTTTTTTTGTATACCACATGAATCAAATTTTCAACTCCCTCGTTAGTTTTAAAGCAATCCTTCGACAGTTTGGAATGGTATATATATATATATATATATATATATATATATATATATATATATATATGTATGTGTGTGTGTGTGTGTGTGTGTGTGTGTGTGTGTGTTCGGCGGGAGTGATCCTGGTATCACCACCCGCGTCCTCCTGAGGGGTTCTCACTTAACCCAGTAGTTCCGTAACTCGATTCCTTTTTTTTTCCTTAAAATTCTTCTGGTTTCACTTCAAAAGTACGCGTCAGATGATGGATATACGATTATTTTATATTTCACAATTTCACACAACTGAATTTAGGTTAAATTTTGATGTACCATAAATGTTACGTTGCCCACTACCGTGAGCAATTCGAGTATTCCTTCAACATGTGATTCAGTAGGAATAATTTAATAATTTAGAGAAGAGAAACTGTTTATCTCAAAGAAATTGAAGAAAATAAAAATGACTATCAATCACAAGTAATCATTCCATATTACCTAGTTATAGGTTGGTATTTGTGTCGTTGTCATACTAATCTATCTGTGACTGTATTGGAATCGGGAATCGAACATCAAATATATGGTACGATTTGACGAATTTAAAACATTATTGAATAAACTGTAAAAAGTAACTCACGAGAAAACCCATCCTTTCCCCTCTTGGAAGGCAAGCGGTACGTATAGATTATCCGTGAAAAATAGGTCATCCATTGCTCGTCGGTTGTGTATAGTGATGAACAAGGCCATTTACATGACAATGTGCATTATATTTTGTAACTAGAATATCATAAGCCTTTGCCGGGAACGTTCATTCACAGGACTAATGATGTTATAACCTCAAAATCATTTACTCAATGGAAGACAGTTCAATAGCATCCTTCTATAGTCATTGCTGAATTTATAACGTTAATGTATGTTCATGAAAGAAAAAATAGTGTATGGGTCGCATGGAAGAAGTTTCTTTCTGATCATAGATCTTGGAAATTCTTCTAGCAATTTTCAACTCCACACTCCAATGATAGGAGATGATTTCTTGACACGATTCTAGCGATTAACTCGAGACTGCATTTTATGACAGAGCTTTGTGATCAGGTTATTCCTCTCACTCAGAAAAGCCTATTAGGTCGACAGATTGTTAAATCGCTCTCTGATGATTCAGCCGTAGTCATGCTACATACCGCTAGTGGCATTACAACCCAGCGCAAACCCCAAGAGTTTAGAGATAGCTCAACTACATATGACAAGCCCTCTGAAGCCCATTCTATACCCACTGGGAGGAAATGGAGGATTCAGGGCACTATCAAGAGTTCTTTATCATCCAGGGAGTTTACCGTAACTTTTGTCAGTGAATCTTAGTTAGGTGCTTATTTAATTTCATTATTTTCTTCAATTCGTGGAGCCTCGATCGATGTCGATTTATACAAGTGATATGTATCCACTATTATACTTAATTTCAGCTCCGTTATGTTTAAAGGGGCGAATAATGTGTATTTATGTTCAATTGAATTATATTAATTTCTCCATGTTTTACTTGTCACTGATAAATATAATTTCAAAGAGCCACCCGCAACACTGTACGTTGAACGGCTATTTTCTCTAATCAACCTACTAAACTACATTAATTTTAATTAATGTGCAAAGAGTAAGCATGTGTTTCAAAACAATATGCAGTGTATGCAAACCTTTCAATTGATGGGAAGATGATTTAGTCATAAATCATTTTGATCCTCAACTTTGCTATAAAGCGTAAAATTAGGGGTCCTGGTGCTGTAATGCAGTGATCCCAATTGTAGCGAAGCCCCCGAGTTACGATAGTAAATATACTAGGTGTAAACGGGGTTTAATAATTACGGACCAGTTTCTGCGTAAAAGGGCTATCTATACAGAAATAATAAACCTTTTTGTAATAATTTGAGCGTTTTATTATACAAATCAAAAAATAATGATTATTTCCTGATTTTTTTCGGAAAGCGTGATTTCTATTTCAAACCCTGATTTCAATAACCCCCTTTCATTTGGAATAAAACTAGATCTGAGTTCATATTTGTTTTTAGCACCTTCAAAAGCATAATGTGTAAGCGGGATACATATGTAGCGTAAGTACATTGAACATTCATATTTTACAGTTTTAAGACGTTCATTATAGTGTGTGGTTGGAACTAGAAATATAAGCTAATCCAGCAAAATCATTGGTCTTTTGCATTATACGGCCTCACGCGTACTATAAGGACCAAAAGGTGACAGACTATAACAAAAAACAAACCAATATATATTGAAAAGTGGTAGGAAAAACATAAATAAACTTAGGTAAAATTTGTGTGAGACCAGAATGCTATTTTATGTCCTGCAATATTTGCTGAAGCAAGTCCTTCCACTCATTTTTTACTGCATACATAAATTACTGCGGCGAGCAGTAGAACAGTTGTGTTATCTATATGGATGATACGATAAGGACAACGATTGCCAAAGGTTGTCCAAGATTTGCTAATGACTGATATATAGCATTTCCAGACCAAATACAACCTTTTCCAGACCAAATACAACCCTTTCCAACCAAATTAACTTTTTCCAAACCAAACAAAACTTTTTACAAACCAAATTAAACTTTATCCAAACCAAATTAAACTTTTTCCAACCAAATTAAACTTTTTCCAAACCAAATTAGGTTTGGAATATTGTAGCAACTAATTTAGTAGTACCTAGTTATTGGTTATTACTCGTAAATAATTTTTGCTCAACAATGTCTACGTGTATAATATGCGATACCTCGGCCTTCATGTTTTTTGTAGAGCGGTGTTATTGAAGTCGGATTTGGTGAAGTGAACCCTGGCCCTTCATCCAAACCCTTCGTAAATTTTCACTATGGGCGCGAGGTCGGTTATGCTTTCAACACGGGCACAATTACAGACAGCGTATGAAGGGGTCAGTCTTCACAAACGGGCGATGATGAAGATGGCTCCGCCGTCTCTCTTGTAATCCGACAACGCACAAGGCACTATGCAGCGAGGCTGATGTAATCCAGACAAGGCTCGCAAGATTCCCATCCAGGCACTGATTGCAGTCTGAGAGGCAAAATGCCGACTGTACAGCGGCATGCAGAGTGTCCCTCCGAGAAATGAGTGTTATTTCCTCGTTAGTCCTTTATGGCACACTAAAGCCAGCGTCCGAAGGGGCGGAGGGATTTTTGAAATGGCTGTATATTGTCAACTGGCAGTGATCCTTGTTGGCAATCTGAAACGTAGAGAGGTATTGATTTGAGCTAAGTGCAACTGAGAGTGATAGGGACAATTTATGCCTTCCTGAACCGTATCTGAAGTGGTCCGAGAGAATGCACTGCAACTTCGCTACCTCAGTCACGGTAGAACTGCAAATCGAGTCAGGATTCTTAACTAGATACGTCAGCATTCTCCTAACATTGATCCATGACGTCATACGTCACATTTGTACAACTACTCGACGTTACGTGCACATTTGATAATCGTCGACATTCAGATGACAAAGCGATGCGACGTGACGCAGAAAATGGACAAAATACATTTAACCATTTCCAATATCATGCGCTCTGCCTCGCGTTCCGAAGTCAGCAGGTGAAGCATCAGGCATATCAGGATTTCAGTTTGCTTATCTATCTCATCTTGACTATTCATAGATTCATATAGTTAAAGTTTTAATGTGTTTTGTACATTATCAAAAAAGTAGAACTTTCCAGGAACATAAATATACCCATCAACCCCAGTTTGAACGAAATCGGACCAATAGATGATAAGAAATCGATGTTATAGTAAATTAACGTTTACACATGCGCACAGATACTATTTCTGAAAAAAGTGTGTGTGTGTGTGTGTGTGTGTGTGAAAAAGCGTTAAACTCTAGGCTTCGTTTCAGATGTCTCAAAACGGATTTAAATTATTGAATTTTCAAAAATTTTGATTTTAAATTTTCCGAGCAATTGCAATAGCTTCATTTTCTACGAAAATTCGGTAAAACTTCAAAATGGGAAAATTAAGCTATCTTTATGAGGCCGCCATTTCGCAATTCACCAATTTTGAGTTGGCAGACAAAGATTTTCTCACCCAGAACGGTCTAAATATTCAAATAATCTCTATCCTTCTCCTGAAATTACCTACTACCTATGTTCGGCCTCGACTTAATTACAATGTCTCAGCTCAACCTTTGCAACGTACGGATAAGCCGTATTGGTGATATGCTAAGGAAAATGCCAGCAGCTATGGAACCAATAAATTGTTCCTTGATAGTGGGATGTGACTTCGTGATCTCAAGGTATCATCGTCTCCTACCCTCATGGACATATTTTTCGTTTTTATTTGAGGAATTTGCAGGTACCGACGAGCTGCATCAAGGGTTGGACGTAATCGTAATCATAATTGATTGCGATTACGATTACAATATTATAGGATTTAGAGTTGTGTAATTACGATTATAATCACAGAATGGAGATATGATTGACGATTATGATTTCATTCGTAATTAGTTTTCTGTAATTATATTCGTAATTACAAATATTTTTTTACGATTCCGATTGTAATAACAAGTTTTTAATGTGATTTTGGCCGTAACAACCGATGTTACCAATAAATAAGCCCGTTACCGCAGATTTTTCTGTGTAATTAAAGTCATATTCATAATTTTTCCTGTGATTTCTGCCGTAATCTCAGTTTTTTTCTGTGATTAGTGCCGCAGTCTTAGTTTTTCCTGTGATTATAATTGTTATGTGATTACGATTGTATTCATCACAGAAAAAACTATGATTAAGGCTGTAATCACAGGACAATTTTTTATTATGACTGTAATTACAGGGGAAAATCTGCGGTAACGGGGACATAGGGGATTGGTTTTACGGCCAAAATCACATTAAAAAACTTGTGATTACAGTCGTAATCGCAAAAAAAGTGTGATTACGAATTTATAGAAAAACTGGGATTATACGAATGTAATCGTAAATAATATGTATCTCCAGGTTCAGTGATTATAATCGTAATTTATTGTAATCACAACTCAAAAACCCTATGATTGTAATAGTTATCGTAGTTATGATTGAGCCAACTCTGGCTGCATCTGCAGGGATATGTATCGATTGGGACACCTTCGGATTGCCGGCAGCGCTCGTCTGATGCGGTAAGTGGTGTTGGCGAGCGATGCGAATCATACGAGTTGGGCCATTAGCATACCGGTTAGGCACGTGAAGGCGCGACCCTCTTCCCCCCAGAACGTAAGTCCTCGGAGATTTACCCACTCGCTTCTCCACGGACGTAATCAAACTTGCGTTTGCTCCATCAGTTTAAATAATCGAATCGATGAGGAACCTCCTGGAGGACATTGAGCGGATATATCTGACGTTGTTAATCGTACTTCCTTCGGAGATGATTATGGGAAAATAACTTGTTGTTGAACGAACGGAAAAAATTCCTGCCCATAGGGAAGACTCGTATTTTTACCCACTGATAATAAACTGGCTGAGGGCCAAGGATACTTCCTTCAACGAAGAAAAATATTATAAAAGCTAAGTATTTGGACGCGTTCATCAATGGATGATGAACGGAGGAGATCACTGGTGACAAGAACCAAAGTTGCTGCCATGTTTACTTATATGGGTTGAACATCCCAATCATGCAGGGAGAGAAAGAGAAAGAGACCTCGAGAGGGTGACACTGCTGGTCCCGAAATCCTACTGTTTTATTATCAGAAAAGTTTTTTCAAGAAGTGTACTGTTCCTAATGTGAACCCATTGTAATGCATTATGCTGCAGCCAAATTACAAGCTCCGTGCGAGTTATATAATTTTAAAGTCACAATTCTTACATTTATGCAGATATGTATGATATGGGGGAAATAGAAATCACACACACACAAACACCGCGCGCACACACACACACACACACACACACACACACGCACACACACACACACACACACACACACACACACACAACACACACACACCACCCACACACACACACACAAAAAAACATATATATATATATATATATATATATATATAATATAATTTGTGTAGGCTCTGGAGAGTCGATCTTGGGAAAAAATTACTCAAAATTTCATTCCAACGTTTCGTTCTATTTGTAGAACTTCTTCAGGGCTGAAAGAATGATACAATTGATTGAAATAACTGAAAAAAAAAAAAAAAAAAATGCTATAAATCTTAGCTGTATCTACATAAAAATATTGACATACTATTGAGGAAAATTATTGAGGTACTATAAATCTTAGCTATATCTGCATAAAAATATTGACAGTTTTAAAACATTTTTGACAGGTAGGTAGGTACCTAATGATGTGTGAGAACAAGGATCTATGATGATAACAAAACTATAGACCTATTGAGGCACTATCAGAAGAAAAAAAATGTTGAGTAATACACACGAAATATTTCTCAACATTTTTCCCATATGTTTATTTAAGCTATGAATCTTACCATATTTTTTCCGAACCTTCTTGTAATACCTCTAAAATTTAATCATCAGCTTGATTTTTTTTTTCATCATAGATATTTTCCTATATATATATATATATATATATATATAAACAATGAGAAACAAATCCTATTACAATGAGAAATGAATCATTCATTGATATACGATAACCGGTCCTAGTTACTTGCCTCTAATGATAAATTTCCCCATTTCAAGAGTTGATACCATATAAGATTCGAGACATCAACCATGATGAAATAGACGTTTAAATTTCAAGAAAAATCTGTTGAAACCTTTAGTCATTAGGAACTTATTGAATATCATGGGAAGATAATAGTAATAAGGAGATTGGGTTGTCTTAAAAAGGCGATTTCTCAGAAAGAATAATCATACTTGGTGTTGTGAAGCCAGAAAAATGTTAATGTTTTTGTTCTGATACTGTCAAATAGGTGTATTTGTTGTAGAAAAGAAGCGAAAAATGCACAAATAAGTGGGCTATCGAGGTGATCTAGCACGTGCAGACTTTGGTTGTGCAAACTCGGTGAAATTTCTATGCTGTAGAAAAAAAATGCGAAAAAATTGAAACCTTGATGCCAAACAGTATGACGATTTGGAGAAAGGGCACAAAAAAGCGCTTAAGAATTCCGAGCTTTATAAATGAACATAGGTTGAAGAATGATTTTCTAGAAAAACAAAAGTTTGATGTGATCGCTCCTCACATATTGTCATTAATTAGCAGACAAAGTATAGAATCCAAAATTTCACAGTCGTAGTAAGTAGATTTTCGAGACACAAATGAGGCTCAATAATATACCACACCACGATGATTAGAGTGGAAACCGCTTTAGTACCGATTGCGTGGTTTAGAAAACTTGTAATCACCGCGGGACTTACGTGAGTGGCTATCAATATGTTGGTTAATAAAATTCGATATGAGCGGCCAAGGCCACATAATTTTCACACAAGGCACTGAGTAATTATTCAAATTAGCCTCTCCGAATAGGTATATCCCAACGCAGTCACATATTGTTTCCTTCACGCTCGACTTATTCATATTCTTTTCCTACATAACAATTACCTCTATCACCAACCTTTTACCTCGCCGCTATCACGAATCAGGCAAAATTTATTGAAGTAATTTTTACCTCTGAACAGTTAGATATTTATCCATTAAATATATTTAGTATTTTAACGTTCGACTTTATAGTAATAATCGTTGACATTGTAACCCCCCACCCACCCCCGGCACCTCCATTATTGCCTGTTTTCCCCCCTCCCCCTTCTATAAGCATCTAAGAGGATATTTCCAGGACTGCCAGCGTTCAGAATATCCTCTGGGTGTAGCAGGTTTATCGCCTCTCCTATTTGAAGGGGGAACTACTACATTTCGATCACCCCCATTGTCATACATCCGAGGTGACGAACATTTTCTGAGCCGTGAGTTAGGGTGTATCATCATGTTTTATCTTGTAATTATTACAGCTATATTTTAATCAAGACCCACAGTTCACAATATATTTATACACCTTTAGTAATAATTTGTTCTTTGTCCAAGTTATTTTATTATCCATTAATCCATGATTCGATTCCCAATAATTTGTGTTATAACCTATCCGTCATACTAGTAATAATGCTTCCTAACAGTCGAAGGAAAACAAGCTATTTGTATTGGTCGGGGTTGAAAATTTTTTCATCCTAGGAAATAAAAACTTCAAAATCAACAAATAGGTATCATCTAATATCAATCTCAACTTGAAAAAAATATTATAATAAAATGATAATAATAAGAAATAAAATAATTAACAAAAAAAGTGGTAACACTCGTTAATCAATACGATTGTGATTTTCATTGGATATCTACGTTGTACCTATCAAGAAATAGACAACATTAGATTATTTTATGCTGCGTTTAATATAAGCAAAAAAGATAATTACACGTTTTAACTATGAATAACAATAGTCAGAAACTGATGGTACTGCTAACTGTGCATACTTGGGTTTCACAATTATGATCAATTACCTACCATGCATTACAAAATTGCATTATTAAAATTGAATACTAATCAATCATCTTCTTCTGCACATTTCTGCCAAGTAATGTGGACTGTGAAGTTTCCATTGTAACATATGGATATTTATGGAATAGGCTAGGACCTTCCAAGTGAACGGAAAAAGTTCCCGTCAGGCAGCATGATTTCGTAAATTATCTTACTATATTATGTCGGATTGTTTTGACATTTCAGAACTTCAAGTGAAAATAAATGTTTAAGTACCAATTTTAAAGCAAAAACACGTTCTAAATAATTTTTGGCAATTCAATAAATGTTTTGGGGTTTTTAGCGTTTTTTTGCGGTTTCGGCACATATTTGTCATTTTTTGGCAAATATTAATGAAAGTTAGGTAAGTATATTTTTCAACATAAATTTCTACATGTTTTTCAAACTTCTTTTGATTATAGTTCTGCTAAAACATATAAATTTGACAATTTTTAGCTGTTTTCAGCCATTCTTAGGAATTTTTTTTTTTTTTTTTTTTTTTTTTTTTTTTTTTTTTTTTAGCACATTTTTTTACATTTAACCAACTTAATGTGCTCAAAAAATTGTGGCCATCAAAAGCAGTCTTTAATTTGGAAAGCTTGCTTTTTTGGCGAAAGAACGGAGTTTTTATCTCAATCCTAAGGAGAGTTATCGTCCAGATGGACAATATTTCATATATACATCATATATATATATATATGATGTGCGGAGAAAACACAGTTATGATATTTCGGCTTTTGCCTTTGTCAAATTGTGATGAAATTGATATGGGATGAATAAATTGTCTCTTCCTATCTCCCCTTCAAATTAGGGCGAGATACAGCAACTCAACACGACAAATGCAACTGATAGAGAACCATCTAAAGCCCAAGCCACACATCCCTTGAGAATCTCATCAAAATCAGATGAAAACTGGGGAAGTTATGCTTGTTGCCAGAATTCGCGGACACACGGAGTGACAAACTAACACACAGACAGACAGACCAGAAACCAAATTTGTTCAGATTTGACTAAAATGTAAAATGTAAGAGGAAAATTTGATTTAGGAGAGAAAATAAAATATTCATCTCCCGAAAATGAAAACTCACGATACCTATAGGTACAGATCGGCCAACATTTCTGTGCGCGCGACCAGAACTAGTCGGGTCTAGGCGAGGGGGTTGTCGGGGGTACGTTTGTGAAAACATCCGTTTTCATTCTGTTAAGAAAGTAAATAAATATAGAATATAGGCTTTGTACAATGCGGAGAACAACAGGCTATGTTTTTAGTGCGGCTAATAGCGAAACGTCCGCGCGCACAGAAATATTGGCTCCGCTATAGATGTGGAAGCAATATGTCTTCATTCAGGAGAAATAAATATAGGTACCCAAAACATAATTTGGGTAAAACTAGTCCCCAATAATAGCTTTGAGATGATCCTTCATGTATCCTTTAATTCAAATGAATCTTTGCCTTTAAATCGTGATAAATGGTATTTAATTCAATTCGCGTTAGCTCAGTCAGTACGTTTGTAATCGTCAGACAGCAATGAGATTTATAGATTTTTACAGAATGTTAATATAATAATAATAAAAAACATAACATCGTCACAATACACTCTAACAACGATTTTAGGTTCGTGCCAGTGCAGTGACAACTACTGATCCAATTCCAAAGACATTAATAGCCTATAATATTATTTTGAGACCACCCTCCGATTTTCAGCGAACTCAGGCGGATTAAATCATAAGAAATAGGTGTTTCATGTAACGAATATTAGTACATATGCACTCACGCGGCTGATGGTGCGACTACGATGAACCATATAGGAGACCCTCTAGGAACTAACCCGCTCAATCCCAGAGAATTTCAACTCCATCAGGCAGTCAGACACAAAGCCGAAATGGTTCCAAATATGATAGGGAAAAAGCCAGCGGATACTTTATTGTTTGGGACACGAACATTTCTAACCACCTCCACAAATACGGAGCTTCCATCGGTAGACAGGAAGTAGAAAGTGAGTAATTATAACGTAAATTACTTTTTTCAGTATAGGTAATACATTAATTTCGGCAATTTAAACATACTTTGAGATTATGGAAGCCGTAATATAAGCCAAACCACCAAACCCCGTCTCCCCAATCATCAATCAATCCCTTACAAACATTTCCAAAAGATAGGGAACGTTATATTATATTCGTTATATGTTTTCGTGAACTTGAGAAGAAAACCAATATTTTATAAATCACCACATGTATTAGTAAATACATAAATAAATAAGACATCTGCCAAGTTAGGTTGGCAGTGCAGCTTTCTCGTTTATTGTAGCATTGCAATACCAAATGCGGATAATAAAAGTGTACTACAAATACTAATATGTTAACATAATCTCTGTAAACTAATTCAAAATAATTTCTCAATATCAATTTGTGATATCCCTTCAACGACTCCCCGATTCTAAGCGAACTAGGCAATTTAAGATTGTAGGGGAAGAGTATTTAATGAAGTTTGCTCACATGCACAAACTATTAATGGTACGACTACAAAGAAATTCAATAGGGATCTTTTCGAACCTTACCCATGCAATGCAATCCATTCCATTCCATACATACATGGTATTCTGTCGTTGGCGCAGAGTATGGAACCTATAGGTGGGAAAGAAGACAAAATCGGGCATTAGCATAGTTTTCCCGGGACAAGAACTTACTGCAAACAGACAGACATCAAAATTGTTGAAAAAGCTGTGGAACGCAAAACGCTGTTTAACATTTTGATTTAGGAGAACGATAGTTGCTCAGTCTCACAAAGGTTCCTTGCTTTCCGTAGTGAGGAAGAAATATGGAATACAAAAAATAATTGTACGTTCCTACCTGCTGCTGTAATACTAGTAGGGAGTTTGTGGAGCAATAAGCATGCGTGCAAAATGCTAACGGTTAGCGGTCCATTTGTTGTACGAATAGAAAAATCTTATTCGGGAAGCCAAATACAGCTCCGAATACGCATGTAACCTTCCTTTTTTATTTTTTTTTTTTGTTCCTATTTCAATGTGGCATGACATGGACATCGTAATATTCGTGATTTTCAAAAAAGGTGGTTGGTTTGTAGGATTCATCCTCACTTAAATTAAGCTGATACTTTATAATGGATTCTAAAGCTTCAGTCCAATTTTGCTCGAGGGTATTTGGGTAGGTACAAGTCTCAGGATGGCATCCTACTAATTTTGTTGAAACAGGTGACCATTACACATGTCAAACTTGAAATTTGTTGTTGTAGACGATGCTCCGATACTGATAGATCGGTTTTAGCGAATTTTTGAAGAAAATTAAGCTATTGCTCTCGCCTCAAAATTTGTAGAATGTGAATTTTTGAAAAACTTTTATGCAGAAATCCGTTTCAGGCTATTCTGAATCATATTCTGAAGTTTAACGCATTTTTTAAATGTATGTATGTATGTATATATGTATGTGTCAGTCCAGACGATAACTATCCGTAGAATTGTGCTAGAAACTTCAAACAAATTTTAAAATGTTAAGGACACAAAACGAAAGTTCAAGTTCGTTGGCCAGCATGATCGGATTACAACTTCGGGTTGAAATTTTCAAAAATGTAGTCAAAAATTTCAAAATAGCCTGTTTTTTGCGATTTGTTGTGCAAAATTATTTTTTAAGCATACTAATATGTGGTATATTCGGAATCAGCGTAAAAATTCCTATAAGAATATGTATCAAGTTTTCAAAAAGTTCAGAGTCGAAAAATTAGTCAAAAATCGAAATAATGCCGTTCGCTAGTTGTAAAAATCGGTAATATTTGCATGAAACATTGTCCAAATTCAGAGTGAACTACTCTTATGGAAGTATCCCTGTATAACCAATCCTAGAACCATGCTGTTTAAAACGTTGGTAGTAGGTGCTTGTTTAAAAAAAAAAAAAAAAAAATATTCTGTCCTCCAATTCTCTCAGTCGCTCTCTTTAATGTTTTACGCTCAACTGTTTTAGGACTTGATGTAGCTTTAATACTGAATGTGGCTTAGAAAATATCAGCCATGAAATAATGAAGAAGTTCTATTTATGTACGTACTAGCAGACCCAAAATCATATGCTAAAATTTCTCTACACGATCAATAGCGACTGAAATGTCGAAGATTTTGTTCAAAAATTCGCTCATGGGGTCATGCCGCATAACTGGACTTTTTATTAAGTGGGTAGGGATTGTGCCACTTAACCGAGAAGATAGACACAGACAGAAACTGCTGTCCTCGTCCTTTGTCGCGTATTAGGAAGTATCCACATCTTGAAAAATGATTCGTTATTTTCAATAATAAAACGTAATTGTCCAAGGGGAAAAAAGTGTAAAATATCGTACATATGTAGGTAATAGGTACAGGTAGGTACATATTTTTAATATTGGTACATCTTGATCGTTGATCATGTTGAAGTTCCCGAAAGAGATGCTCCTAACCCAAGGCGAATTTCAATGATGTCCTTAACAACTACCCATCCTTCTTCTACCAAATCTATTTCTAGAGAAAAAATTAAACCACATAGGTAGATAAAGTTGTAGCTAATTTAGTAGGTACTTCTTCCATTATGAAAGAAAAAGAATACATTACACGTTAGGTAATCTATGACTCGGGCTTAATTATGGAGATTCGGAGTAGTGTAGTCACGTTAGTGTGACTTTTGAATCGTTTCATTCAATCGTACAACGATCCCCTATTCGTACAGTACGACTCAGTGGTTAGCTTCTGGTTTGCTTGCGCTAGAAAAACCTCTTTTCGTACGACGACTCAGATGGAAAACTGCAAAAACTCGCTATTGTTTCTACACTGCTACCTAGACACTGCTGCTTATTTGTATTCTACTAGAGATTGCCATGGACTCTGCGCTCTTGTGAAGTACAAACGGATTTCCAAGCTGTCAACAGCAGGGGGCTCCGTCAACACGATCTTGGGTCAACAAAAAAGAAATCCAATCAAACCTCGTTTGAAAATTGGCAGCTGTTTGGATTATCGTTTTGTCCTCATTGTGTTCAAACCCACGACACGCACGGTGGGCACTCCACCAGGGAGACGTGCCCTTGAGAACCCGAACCTGCTAATTTTATTCGATTGCATCGAACGAAGAGGAGTACTTTTGGCTGTTCGTGATCAATAGAGCTGCCCATAACTTAGTTTACTCCCTTAGATTAGTTGAGCCTGGCTTATCCTAGACTGAACGTATTTTATTATCAGAATCGGTAAGATAAAAAAATTAATAATCTGAATAAATCCCATTTAAATTTTTTTTAAAATCAAGATCACTTAATTAGCGCTTTTTTGAAATCTGTGACGCGGCGGATACATGTTGTTAAGTATGTAGACGGGCAGATATTTGATAATCATGAGCAATCAGGACGGAACATTCACATTTTTGTTTAGGAAAAATCAATCGAAAGTTAATTGAGTGTTGGCATCCTTATGGTTACTATTCGATGAGCTGGTTTCCAGAACAAAATCTTGATGATTGATACCTGATCTACACACGGGATTATAGTGAGAGCTTGAAATTATAAAAAAAAGTTCCAGTCTATTCATGGAATAGAAGTTAGTCTCCCTATCTACAAAAATGGAATCTCACAAAATAAACAGTGCAACCATCCAAAAACTCAGAAATAAAAATGGTAGTTAACAATTTCTTTGCACTCAAGGTGCTCACATTTCTAAACAATGTAACCTGATATAACAATATAATTTACTAAAATTCGCTCATACGTTCATGCTGCATGGCTGGAACTGTTTTCCAAACATATCTCTTGGTTTGAGTTTTAATCAAACGGACCAAATCGTCAAGTTCACTCCAGCACCTCTCTCGAGAATCAGGTCCAAACTCCGAATTTACCTTTGCATTATTCACCCGTCGCGTGGGCAAACATTCTTCTTCCGAAATGGATGAGCAGCTGCTCCTCTCGCATGCAGAGGCCCCTTGCAAAGTTAAGGGATCGCTAGGAGGGAAGACTTAACTTAATACTCCCAGCCAGTGTCAACTCCTGCTTGCGTATGCCCTAAAAACGGTCCCAGCTCGGTCATAAAAGTAGAAAGTCTCCCACTCTAATACTTGTTCGGGTCCCGCGTGTTTTATAGGGTGTATTTAATTCAGGGATTCCTTCCCAGTATTCCAGTCTTACAACCCCTTCAAGTCAAAATCTCTGTAGTTCAGAACACACCGCTAAAATGACCTATGAACGCTTTTGTAAAATTTAATTTCATGGACCATCGCTCCCCATCGCTACTTGAACTCCACGAAACTTGAAATCTTTTCAGTTGTATGGTTTTGTAAATACGGTATAACATATCTACGCATTTTAAATGTGAATGATAAAAACACATTAAGGTTTTCTAACTTTGTCATTAATATTAATAACGTACAGCCATTGATAACATAATTATTCAGAAAGACAAACTATCATATTGCTCCCAAGTTCTTTAGGTAGCGGAAACACTGTTCTCAAATTCGGGGATTGGGAATTTATTTTTCGTCAAAATAAAAAATTTCAATCGCTATTTTGGGTGATTTTTACTACTGCCATCCTATTTTCAACATGAGATTTCTCCCATTCAAAACATCGCTTTCTCATTTTTTAAAATACGATTTGGACTCTTCAAAACTCCCTCTTTCTTCCTATTATGATTTGAAACGTCCAAATTATGATTAATTATTAATTAATTATACCGGTTCGCAAACTGTCTGGACCAGCTGAGGTTGGAACACAAAACGAGAAATGAGTTTCTGAGCTCTTGCCGCTTTGAACAGATTTTTCGTGTGCAATGGGTTTTCCGTTAAATGTGTTACATAACTTGCCCCTCATGCAACAAGGCACAGAACATTATGAAGGTTATCTGAGACAGCACGATAATCTTCTAATTACAGCTGGACAACAGATTCAAAGTAGTCTGTGTTTTGAAAATAGCTTCCACCTGTTTTAAACTGAATGGAGTTTACAAATCGAACGATAGATGAAAAAAAAAAAAAAAAAAAAAAAAAAAAACCTTGGAACGGTGAGCAAGCAGGAGTCCTCAATAAGCATTACTGCCGAACTTTATTTATTGTAGCGCACTGCCTTCATCTAGGTTCTGGAAGCCTTGCATTTACATTTTCAGCTCTTGTTTCGCGCTGCAGAGAGCTTTCTAAACAGAATTGGTTTCCTACTTGTTTTTCAGTCTGTCTTTCTGTACACAGATCCATGCCACACGCTTAAGAACTCTCACATCATTCAGTTAAGATCGCATTTTAATAAATGGGGGATCTAGGCCTTGAATTATTACCTTTGAGTTCCTTTTCAGTTGTATCAATGATAGACTCTGAGAATAACCAAACGAAAAATCTGTACAGCAGGTACGAGTGGCTTTAGGCTCAATTCCCATCCGATTTTCTGAAAATTGGGTACTCATTTTTGTCTTATTTACAATTCCGTATTAGTAGCATGACGATTGGCTGAAACTAATCCTAAAGACAAGCCCATTATGCATAAATCATATTGATACTTTGTTGATAAAAATGATGTCCAAGACGTCCGTGAGTTGTGTAGGGAGTCCTTATGTTTTTTGATCTGGTACGATTGTCGACAATAAACAGCTATGAGAAAACGAACCGTTAACAAATCCGTTTGTAACTCCGTATTGTGTAGGTGTGCAAATGTGTGTTACGAAATTGTGTAGGTGTGCGAATGTGTGTTGCAAAATATTTTACGCGCTGTACACTCTCGGAAAAGCTGTTCATTGGAAAAGTCAAACTAAAATTGTTGAATGATACTGATTTTTCCACTTTTGGCTGCCCTGAAAACAACGGAATATCCTTGCAATGTACGTATTGTCTGTATAAAATTGTATTAGTAGTGATGGCGGGGTATTTGGTTTCTCCAAAACCCTTAGGTCAACTTGTGAACCTCCGATTCACAAATATCTCTAATAAAAGAACTTTAAATCCTTGGTTTCAGTTTTTGTGACAGTTGAATATTATTTCACAACTGCTTTGTCCGAAAAGATGCACAGGCTTCCTTTTAGCGAATTTTCGTAGAAAATAAACTATTGCAATTAACGAAGCCTTGCTTATCAGACGTAGCTTCAGGGGGACGTCCTAAAAAGCATTAATGCCAAATTTTTCGAAAATATTTTCTATTGAATTCAAAGTTTAGTGTAAACCATTAATCGAGTGTTGAATTAGAACACTTCATTTGGTGCCTGGTGCCTGCTTAAATTTCAAACGGTTGAATGAATGAACAAATGAATGAATATGTGATTTATTCCTTGAAAATAACATAATAAACAATGGCTTGGTATAATTAATCGATGGAATATACTCCTAACTATAGCACTAGGTCCTGTGCGGTTAGGTAGAGTTGCGATACTATCTAAATACACATATGCACATGCACATATTTTTACAATGGTTGAGAAGAAAAATAATAAAACTATTAATGAATGGGTATGAAGACCCGGAATACAATGAAGAATAGCTATTTTCATGAAAGAGATGGGAAAGGATACAACAAAAATATAAATTATTCTTACAATGAACTTAACATAATATACTCGTCAGACGGTTTTCACAGTGGAACTTTGTTTAATCAGACAAGTGAAAACTTTTCTTTTGCATGCTGAATGTGAAAAGTTGGCTGGTGATTTTCATGTCTTAAAGAAGGTTCGGATTATGTACGGTATGTTGAAGTATAGATACCGGTAAGGACAACATAAGCGGGTAAGGGAGGCGGGAATAACTACTAGAGAAGTGAGACGAACCAGGCGAGGGCTGTATCTGGGTTAGTTGAGCTCTGAATTTGAATGATTGAGTCTGAATTCTTGAAATATTTCTCTATAAGTATTTAATCTTATCGAAACACTTAGATAAATCTTTGTGATGAATGACTAGAAACTAGTGGAGGAGCATGTTTATCGTGTTAGCTAAATAAAATCGCACTCGGAATGTGAAATGTCTCAGGCCCGTTGGGAAAGTATGCATAGCTCATTATGAAGTTCACAGTGTCAATGGAGATAGTGACGTTATTACGGTTCCACATTTCAGCAAGCGCAGTTGCAATATTATCTCCCGATAGTTGGGGTCTCTAGTATCAGGGGGCTGAATTGGGGTCAGAGCTGCCGTAGTCACTTTAGAGACCTCGGGATTCTGACAATTCCAAGTTACTATGTTCTGAATTCCCTTCTGTTTGTTCGGGAGCGTACCGACTCAATCATGAGAGGCAACGATGTTCATCAATATCCCACCAGAGGCAATAATAATTTACGCCCACCTACTGCTCGACTTACGTTAACGTTGACAAGTGATCCGGTACAGATGGGGACTCATCTTTTCAATTGCCTACCGGAACAAACACTGCCAGATAAAAAGTTCAGAAGTACTTTGAAGCGGGCCTTGATTGAGAGTGAACTTTATGAAGTCTCAAGTTTTTTTAATGTGAATTGGAGGAAATAGGTACCTGATTGAATAAGTATTACCTACAGATTCTCGAACTATTTTTATTCCTGTCATGACTTAATAATCTGTATTTGTATTTTTATATTTATTGTCTATTTCTATATTTTGTGAACCTGAATTTTGTATCGCCTCGTTTAGGCCCTTATAAAGAAAATATACATCCATACATGCATCCATCATTCAACTGTTCTTTCCCAAGAATGGACCATGGGTAGTAATAGGAGACAGGAGAAGGAAAAATGCTTAAAATTGCTTCATTTTGTAAATGCTTCAAACAAGGATGTTAGAAGCCTTGAAATTACTCTTAAACCAAACTATTTGTCGTGTATTTTGAAGTGTTTTTATAATCAATGAGTAAGATTTCATGATATATAAGACAAGTAGTTTCGGAGAAAAGCTTCTGAAGGGTCAATTAGTGTGCAGAATGTCAAAAAAACAGCAACAACCTTCCAATATACCAAGAATACTGGTAGTGTAGGTTAAGGGGTGGAATTTCAAAGGCTATTCCTCTAGTATAATTAGAGTTCAGTTTAATTAGTATCTGAGTGCTTTCGCCATCCGGCATCATCAGAGATCAACGATGGTACTCAATAGAAATACAGGTAAAGGCTATGGTATGTACCTATTTAGAAGTATGCATGTTGATTTAGTTATGTTGTTAATAATAATTTGAGGTAGCATAGGTATGTACTTTTACTTACAATTACTAGGTTCGTGTTTAGTTGTATTTATGTTTATATTTACATAGACTAGTCTTCATTAACACATGCTCAACCTGAAATAGGAATAGTGTATACATAATGGGACTGCATTGGGGTGCTAGTTAAGGTAAGTAGGTACTTAATATGGGGGGGGGGGGGGGGTAAAAGCATAGATACGTTCTTACTTACAGTTTTTACTGAAGCGTATGAGTAATGGAACTGCATTAGGGATGCTAATAATATGTAAGTAGGTACTTAACATTGGGGGGGGGGGGGGGGATACCCAAGGTATATGTTCTTACTTATAATGTTTAGGTTCATGTTTAGTTATATTTGTGTAATTATGTGGACTAGTCATCATTATCATTGGTTCAGCTGAAATAAGAATAGTGCATGGGTAATGGAGCCTGCACCCTCAATGCATTGCAGATCTCTGATGATGCCGGATGGCGAAAGCGCTCTGATACTATTTAAACTGACATAAGAGGAATAGCCTTTGAATTTCCTCCCCACAAACTACCCAACCTGTAAACCTGAAAGGCACTACCACATGGATCAATTTATACCAAGAATCAGAAGAGCAAATATCCGAAGTCTCGCACGTATGGTATTTTTAGGACCTAGTTTGTTTTACCATCTACCCAGACCGGTGACCCAATGAATAGGAAAGGATCCGAGACCTTAGTGACTGTACATGACTGAAAATTGAGTTATTCAGAGACAATTATGAAAATTAAAATATTACGTAAATTATGAAAGGTGTGCTTCGTAAAAGTATGAGTTATAAATATTGATATAAATATCTTGATATTCTAAATTATTATCCAATCTATTAATTATAAAAATTATTATAAAAGCACATTTTTAGAGAATTGAAGACCATTTACGAGAAAACAATGCACAATAATTTATTACATATTTTCTAACAGAGCGATTAAAATAACTACGATCAAAACTCAGCGATTTAAACTCGGTGAACAATGTTTCTGCGTTTCTGCTCTTAAGAATATAATACATAGTTATATTATATACAGTCAATATAAAGAAATATAAAAGTTCCAAGTCCAGAATGACTGTGCATACATCCAGGAGCAGTTTTTGACCTCTGGTGGAAATCTTATGGAACTCAAGCAACAACAGCAGCAATAATAAATAACAGAGTTAAAAAGCAGAAGACTTGGGTAGGTATTTTTACATTTTTTGCTACATTCACTAAAAAAATCTTTACTTTAAAGTGAATGATCGAAATCTAATCAAAATAAAGAGAAACTTTCTAGCAGAAAACAGATATAATATAAATTTAACAATGATTTACAAAGGTAATACCAATTTCACGCATCAAGCGATTCGTAATATTATATTTATTGAGGAATTACTAATCTCATTTATGGGTCTACTCGAGCTTTTTGATTTCTCTCAGGTCGGTTGGGTTAGAAATTGTTGGGAAAACTATATAAGGACTGTCCATCCATCTGCTATACTTACGATAGTCGGATTTTTATTTCTTGTACATTTTCTCCAGGCCCTGGGTTAAATGTACTACACAAAAATGCACTCTTCGTTTGGGCTCCCAGGTGGAATACATTTCCTAATAAAATTATATACAGTTGCCTCCTACTCACTTTTCGCAACTTCACACCACACTTCAAATAGATATGCTAGCATTCTTCATCTTTGAAGTTCCCCCAAAACTGAAAATATCATATGAAAGTCGAATTAGTAGCTAGTAGCTGCTAATATAAGTATATTTACATTCCATAATACCTCTGTGAGACATGCTAAAAATCTGGAGACACACATTTTTTTTATGGTCTACAAATTTTTGAAGGAATCAGGTGAATTTGAAAATTAACAGTAAGCTTGGAAAAATAATTTTTCCTCAATTTTCACAATGAATTGGATGTTTGCTAACATTGAAAGAGCAATTACTGTGAAACCCCGGTACACTTATTTAATGATTTGACGATAGTAACGAGTTAATATTTAGGTAGAGAAAGGCGACGCACTCGTCTTAGGTAGTTTGTGATGAAAAACAAACTTACGTTGATTGTTAACTGGGGAGATAAATATCGAATCGGCGGCTTTATAATAAAGACTCATTTTTTTAAATAACAAATTATCAACGAAAAAATGAGGTATTTAGATGGCTTCAAAATTTATAAAGACGGAGGGGCTGGAGATCCCCTACCAACCCGTTTCATACGACAAAGAACACAATCCTAGATTTTAACGTCGTATATATACATACATATATATATATATATATATATATATATATATATATATATATATATATATATATATATATATATATATATATATATATATGTATATATATATATATATACTCGGCGCTTCGCGCCTCGCCGGATCTTTTCTCTTTTCTACTGCGTAGAAAACGAGGATAATTTGCTATGCAATTCTTAGCCTGAATCAACTTAGTTTTGGAATGTAGCCAGGTACGTAAGGAGAGGGAAATTGGTAGCTTGAAATGTGAACTAGCGGCAGATTTTATTATTATTATTATTATTACTTTTTACATGTCTTTGTGTATATATTTGCCATTATTTTAGCTAGAAAACGTGGATTTTTTTTTAAATTTTGGGTACTATTCCGTTATACCCCCCCCCCCCCTCCCCCAATTCATTTGTCTTCAACAGGCCCGCCCGCCCGATGTTTCTAGGCATTAAGTACTTCTTACTTAGATTACGTTATGTTACGAATTTTTGAGATGCGAGCATCCAGACTGCCAAAGTATACACATCATTCTGCCCTACATGTCCAACTAATCTGTATTGTTACTAAGGGATTGATTACTTGATGTTATGAGTTTTGAGATGCGAGCTTGCGAGCATCCAGACCACCAACCTATATAGTACGGTGTAATTAGACCTAAACCTCAACATCCAAAGTAAAAGTTTTCCTCCAACACCAAATTGCTCTACATAGTCCCCTTATTCTATGGTAAAAAGTTACACCATTTTGAGCGTCGGGTTTGGGGGTGAGGAGGGGGGGGGGGGGATTTGAAAAATCACTAGTTTTTTTAGTTTTTCGTAAATATTTCAGAAACTAAGCGGTTTATCCTAAACATTGTTATGCACAAAAATGTTCTACGTTAAATTTTAAATAAGAATGGTCCTTTTCATAATCACTCTAAATTGTACGGTTCAAGAGTTACAGACGGTGTAAATGTTAACTTTTTCGTAATTTTGATAATTTTTTAAAAAAATAAGCTTCGTAAAAGAATGTTGCTATTTCAGTGGCCGGTGGTATGTTAGTGATAAGCCCTTGAAGGAACGACAACCTCACCACCTTATCAAGGGGCACTCTTTTTTAAGGGGAAAGAGGCTTCCACAGGCCTAGGCCATATAAACCTGTGGTACGGAGAAACCCACCCTGAACTTTCTACGAACATTGCAACATAAATTCACTTCTTAAGCATAAATATCTTTCAAATTTGGGATGTTCAATGTATTTATTAACTTCACTCATCCTCCAGCACATTATCCTCCTCCTCTAGCTCGTCGTCTAAGATGTTATTATTGTCCATGTTATCACATGCTTGGCCTGAGCAATTGCTGCATATGCTAGTGCAGTTTAGACCACTCCTTCTGCATTCACAATTACGATCGCATTCATCTTTGCAAGTACACATTATAAGGGACAGTAATTCCTGGGGGGCTGCAGGACGTGCTGTTGTAATTGGTGTCAGGTGGTCGCCAATCTTCTTCCAACCCCACTCGAGTGGATCCTTATCTTCATTCAGCCACTGTTGTACCTGGTGGTAGGTCCTAACTGGTGATGACACGGACTTCTGGTCTTGAACAATCCCAAAGCCGACCCCAGTGCAGTGGCTGATGCAGGACATTACTTCCTACTTGCAATGTTTGGAGCCAAGAACACTGAAGATCTAGATTGTCTCCGCTACCAGTCCTACTTGAAAACGATTGCAAAGCAGCCTATACATGCATTACTGAAGTTGGATGCACTACCCCCCACTTCCGGAGCGTCCGGACAGCATTCATTTAGGACCTACCACCAGGTACAACAGGGGCTGAATGAAGATAAGGATCCACTCGAGTGGGGTTGGAAGAAGATTGGCGACCACCTGACACCAATTACAACAGCACGTCCTGCAGCCCCCCAGGAATTACTGTCCCTTATAATGTGTACTTGCAAAGATGAATGCGATCGTAATTGTGAATGCAGAAGGAGTGGTCTAAACTGCACTAGCATATGCAGCAATTGCTCAGGCCAAGCATGTGATAACATGGACAATAATAACATCTTAGACGACGAGCTAGAGGAGGAGGATAATGTGCTGGAGGATGAGTGAAGTTAATAAAGACATTGAACATCCCAAATTTGAAAGATATTTATGCTTAAGAAGTGAATTTATGTTGCAATGTTCGTAGAAAGTTCAGGGTGGGTTTCTCCGTACCACAGGTTTATATGGCCTAGGCCTGTGGAAGCCTCTTTCCCCTTAAAAAAGAGTGCCCCTTGATAAGGTGGTGAGGTTGTCGTTCCTTCAAGGGCTTATCACTAACATACCACCGGCCACTGAAATAGCAACATTCTTTTACGAAGCTTATTTTTTTAAAAAATTATCAAAATTACGAAAAAGTTAACATTTACACCACGTCTGTAACTCTTGAACCGTACAATTTAGAGTGATTATGAAAAGGACCATTCTTATTTAAAATTTAACGTAGAACATTTTTGTGCATAACAATGTTTAGGATAAACCGCTTAGTTTTTGAAATATTTACGAAAAACTAAAAAAACTAGTGATTTTTCAAAGTCCCCCCCCAAACCCGACGCTCAAAATGGTGTAACTTTTTACCAAACAATAAGAGGGTTATATAGAACAATTTGGAGTTGGAATACAACTTTTACTTTGGATGTCAAGGTTAGGCCTTTTTTTAGGTTAATAACACCGTACTAATACTCAGCATTCTGAGCTACTTGTGCGAATTCATGTGGAGGCAATCAAACCACAACCACGCCAATTTGTTTCAACAAATCCGACATCGGCAACTTCTGAAAACACGGTAATTTTTTTTTTTTTTTTTTTTTTAATAATATAATTTCTTCCCACAGCTTGAAATTGTCTCCAATTTTACGTAAATATGTAATCTAAGTAAGAAGTAATGCCTAGAAACATCGGGCGGGCGGGCGTGTTGAAGGCAAATTGACTAGGGTGGGGGGAGGGGGAGGTATAACGGAAAAGTACATTATTTTTGTCTGGCTAAAAATAATGAAAGCATCGGCATCACGATAAGTTCCCTTAAGGTTTCAAGCGCGTATAATCTTAATTTGAAGTTATGTTCTCCATAATGTACCGTTTCTCTGTCCGTATGTCTGTCTGCCTGTGTGTGGTAACATTAAAAGCATCCCTTCCCAACGAAAATCGACGAAACTTGGCACATTATGACTCCCAGTTCAAACTACGATCGGATCGGACGTCGTCGGATGAGATTTGGATGAGAAAAGTATTTTGAAGCCCGTTTGTCGGAACGAATCGGAATATGTTTTTGAATAGCCCTGTACATATACGTAACCTTAGAAATACGTAGAGTATTCTTTTTAATATGAAACAGAAAAATTGCACCTCAGGTGAGAAATCTGGAAACAGTTTAAATGATAAAGAGTAATACTGAAAACCATGTTTCCTCCTGAAAGTATATTGCATGGCACCTAAGGTCGTTATACAAAATATCGAAATTCAGCAAAATCGCAAAATTTGACATGCTTTTCTTTGTTCTTATCTACAGAATCGTGACAAATTATGACCTACTGAGCGAGTCCAACGTATATTTCTCAAGTATATGTACTACAATAATGCCCGCTCCCTGGATATTGATGTATTCAGCGATCAACAGATGTTAAATGCGTTGAACCTTAACACTCTGGTGGATGGGAGAAAGGTTTCCGATGCAATATTCGTCCATAAGTTGATATGCGGTTCTTATGATAACCCTTCGTTGCTGGAGAATCTGAATTTCGAAGTCCCTTCTAATCACATTAGATCCAATGATGTCTTCCTACCTGACTGAGAACCAGTTATGGCCAATTATGAGGGTTCAAGGGGAGAAGTCCGGTTTTAGCACCCTGCGGGCGCCTTTTTTTCGTTTTGCTTCCACAGCTCCCACAATTACGCACTAAATGATTTAAAATTTTAAGGTAATGTTTTTCATACCTGGAAGCATGTCTGCTGTCAATTTAGTCCAATCCGGTTGAATAGAAAAAATTTAAAAATAGGCAAACATTATTTTTTAATGTAGAAAAATGGGTCATTTTCATATTCCTTTTTCTGAAAAACCATTGGGCCGGTTTAATTCAACTTTCCATACGTACTTCTTCTATATATGAAATAACATTACTGCCAGGAATTTTGAGTAAAAATAGTTTGTTGATTTTTCAACCCAAGTAAACAAAACTTTAAAAAGTGGCCTACCAGTCTAAGCATGTTTTTGTAACACAAAAATCTGTATCCATGAAATAACAATTACAAACGAAATTTCAATGGCACCACCTTTAGATTACATCTAAGTGAATATCTTGTAAATATTAAAACGAAAATGGTCGAGGAGTTACCGTGAATAAGGAACATTTGACAAATTAACATTTGACAGCTGTTTTTCTGACAGCAGGTGCCAAAGGTTGCGCTCCCGCATATCTGTTCTGATCTTGATTTTATGTGCCTGTTTGAAAAAACTACATCACATGTGGAACCTTCCAGGATCCCTCTTAGTTCCATGTTCAGTACCTATACTTTTTAGTATCCATGTATTCCACCACTTCTGAATGTGTTTCAAGAAGGTTATCAATGACCAGGTTTGTTTACAACTATCAAGCTTTCTGTTTGGCGCTATGTAAGATTTTCAAAAAAGCGTAACTCCAGTTCTGTTCATCCAATTTCAATTTTGTTTTTATCAAACTGTCTTGGATTTCATGCAGTTATATAAAAAATAAAAATGAAAAATCGATTTTTTTTTTTTTTTACTACTCCCCTCAGAGGACGGTGAACGATTTCATTGTTGAAATTAATTCGTTTGTGGACAGTGAAATTTTATTTAAGCGAAAACTGTTGAATAATTGTTCACCAATTGTTGATTAAATAACCGAATTTGAATTGCCTATTATCATTTCTACATTAGTTATTTATGGAAGCGTTGAAGTTATAATTTTGTTTTCTTTTATCTCCCCCTCTCTCTCTCTCTCTCTCTCTCTCTCTCTCTCTCTCTCTCTCTCTCTTTTGTATGGAAGCATTGAAGTTGTATTTTCTGCTTTTCTTGTAATTGGGATCTCAATCCCGTTATCATAAAAAATAAATGAATCATTATAATGTCATTGGATTTCTTGCTTTCTCGCACACTCTGGAAGGTACAACATTGAAACTGTTTATTGGAATTTAAAAAAATTATTTTTTCGTCAGAGGTCACGGTATGTACGTGTTTTGTCCCACTTTTCGGCGAGTCGTTCTAAGCCGAAATCCTAGTTGCTTAAAGGCTATGGAGACCAGCTTGGAAATATACTTTGATTATGTGAAATGTGATATAATGAGGACTCCCAGGTCCTTCACTTTTTCAGCTTGTAGGAGATATGCACAGAGATTATTTCTGGGGACATTTGATGGACCCCCACTGCAATTCAATTCCCGTAGTCGGTATTTGGGGCGAATCTGTGCCTTTGCACGACCTCAGCACCGGCCATCCCAGTCAAACTGGACTTCATTGTCACGACGGCGACAGGCTGGCGAGCGCGGCCTCGAACTTGAGGGCAGCGCGAGACCTTCAATTCACTACAGGCGATCAAGCGCGACTGACCTTCGCTTTCCAACTAACGATTTCCAACCCCTACATTCAGAGCTCACACAGTTTCCAAGGTTCATTAGGTTGAGGCTTTTGATACATTAGACCCTTTGCAGACGGCGAAACTATTTTTTCTTACTATTGCGGGCGACTAATGCGTCACGTGATTTAGTTGGAGGACCGGCGAAACTTCTTCAGACCGCACATGTGGAACTAAGACCAATCAAACTTTAAATTATTACACAAAGATTCTATTTCTGTACCAGATAGCCTTTCTTCGCAGATAACAGGCTATTTTCGGTATCCATATTTATGCTACCTTCAAAACCCGAAATTGCCAAAACTAGTTTTAATTAGTCACAACAAGCAACTATCCTATATGTACAGCTAGGCTGAATTTTTAAGGGATTGGCTACTTGATGTTATACATGTTTGAGATGCGGCAAAGCGAGCATCCAGACCACTGATCTATGGAAAAACTGATCCGTGTAAAATCTATCTGAGAGTGGTTTCAGACGAGCTTACACCAGTTTTGACGAATTTTTGATGTGTACGGTAACATATACAGGGTGTCTCAAAAGTACCCCCCTTTTTTCCCCAAAATTTTTGAGATATCGAAGTGAGACTTGGGGAACGTTTTTTGGTTCCTGATACTAAGTTTTAAGCATATAAAAATCAGGAAAAAATCCCTAAGTTTTCGGACTACCCAAAGCGGGGAGTCAGAATTTTTTTTCTCCATTTTTGCCGAGTGACACCTCATTTTAAAGATTCTTTAGTGCTGAACACTATGGTGAAACCAGAATTGCGATATCTTATTCCGTTCTCGGATTAGAACTGATGAACCAAGAAGCTCAGATTTTTCTAAAAGTACCTATCTTTACAAAAAATTGAGCTTCTTCTTGGTTTATCTGCTCCAATCCCAGATCTGAATGGGATATTGCCATTATGGTTTCACTATCCTGTTCAGCACTAAAAAAATTTTAAAATAAGGTGTCATTTGTCAAACAATGAAGAATTTTTTCTGACATGGATATGTCTTTTGGCGGGGGTCAAGGAATTTTTCGCGACACTTTTTTTTCCCGACCGACACTTTTTTCCCCGACCGGCACATTTTCTACTGATTTTCACGTACAACCAAGGCGTTACTAGGGAAGAGTAACTCCCATAGTTTTCATAGTAGGAAAATCGTTCGCCACTTTTTGGAATGCTCTCATTTTACCACGACATTTCATGACCTCTAAGCCATTGTAGTGTCAAGGAATGCTGATTTATTACTCTAAGTTAAAAACTAATATTGTTTTCTAACCATAATGGAATAATCTTGTGAAAAGAAGGCACTACATGGTTGGTATACAATTGAGTAGTAGGTACCAACTGGTAAGCAGTAGGTACTAGACATATCCATGATCTTTTGTTTTTCCCATCAAGGGAGAAATTAAAATGCTTGATTCACATTTGCATAATGATTTAGCCATTACTGAAGTTAAACAGTTTTAAATGGGGGGTTTTTTTTTTTTCAAAGCACCCATACTCCCCTACCTTTGGGAGTCCTAAAACTTTTCGACTTTTCCCCTGATTTTCATTTGCTTAAAACTTATTACTTATATCAGACACCCCAAAAACGCTCTTCAACGCCACAAGCCAAGCCACAATTTTTGCTCCCCCCCCCCCCCCCTCCCCCCCGTAGAAGTTCTTGGGGATGAAGGGGACGAATTACCATACCAGCCAGCAGTCCTTGAGTCTTGGATGAACACAGATAAGTCTCTAGTTGTTCACTTAGACTCTTACTCGCCTTTTTCTTTTAGAAAAGCATAGTAAAGCATTTTTGGAAATCATCTTATAGAAAAGTATCGTGTACGACCCCGAGGTGTCTTATTTGTAATAAAATTTACCAACATTTCGTGAAGCAGAGATGGCAGTTTCTCAACGTTTTTATGTTATGTCATGTTAGCTAGCCTAAAGGTTTTATGTTTTGCCTTATAGAGGACAATTATGATAGACCAATTGATAACAGAAGTTTCCAAAAGAAAAGTTACGGAGATCTCATTTTCAAATCTAGGGGTTCTTGAGTGTGCTGAACACGAATCCGAAATCATTGTTTCCATCTGATCAGGATTTTGAGATATAGTCAACATGCGTCCAATTTCGGCCCAATTTTTCCAGTTGTTGAATTTGAAGTTTCCTATAGTTTCCTATAGAATTCCTATAGTTTCCAACCTCTTGAATCGAATGAGACCAACCGCAGGTCACTACAAATATTGGTTACGGACCTGGAGCACGTTAAAGTTCCCAAAAAGTGGTTTTTGTGTTTTCTCCTTGGTTCTTGGGTGTTTTTCAGATTTTGCAAAAGTTTGGGGTAGCAGAAAAAATATAATACAAGGATTATTTATATGAGACATTTTTGTGTCGAATACGACCAACCGCAGCTCTGTGGCTCCAGTAGTTTTGGGCATGACAAGGATTTACCACAGACAGACAGACATCTGGCAGACAGAAACGGAACAGAAATTATCAGCCAGTTCTGAAACGCAAAATGCAAGTAGAAATTTGATTTTGGAGGACCAAAATTTTGTCGACTTCTTTCACGAACACAAAGGGAGGAAGCAAAAAAAAAGTTCTAGTCATGCAGCATGATCGTATTAGCGAATTTACGTAAATTATCGTTAATTATTCCTGACGAGGTAGAAGGTACCACTCCCGACGAATTTAAATTCGTACTAATCAGTGGCATAGCAAAACCATTTATCATGGAGGGGCAACAACAACAGTCAAAAATTATATATGTAACTATCATATTATATGTATAGTGGAGTGGGTACTACTAGTCACAAAGAGGGCATGAAGCACCTATAAAGTATGTCCCAGGGAAAGGTTACAAGGTTAGTCGATTACATTGGTTCATTACTGAAAAACGAAAAAGCAAAAACAATCACTTTAGAATTAATTTGAATTTGAGTATTATGTACCTACCTACCCTATCGAGAGAAAATGAACGTAATCATGTAGGGAGATAAATCGGGAAGAGCAGGCACATTGTATTATTTTTACAGCATAACCTTACGATCTATAAATTAAGATAATTAACCCTTCTCTTGGTGGACACAAAAAGAACATCCTTACGAAACTAAATCTGTCTTTCTATATGAAAATGCTCATGAACTGGGGAGCACTTGGCTCATCATTGACTTACCGCTTCAAATCCAATCGTCTTTGTATATGTGGATGTATCTCTTCCAAGGGGTTCATAACTCACCCCCCAACACTAACTTTAGCACTCACTTTTACACTAATTACGACTCCTTTTATGTTACACATTGTATGGCAATTACCACGAAATAAAATACAGGAGACAGAGCATTAAACATCGACGGGAGACATCACAAAAGGTAAGCAAACCGATGCCGGCTGGAAGGTAATGGTAACTGTTGGTTCACATATCGATTGTTCTAATCGTTTCCATTTCAATCACCACTGGCATTTATTCCGCGTAAGATTCTATTAATACTATTTTACCATTATTTCTACTGGGACTCTTACAAAAAATCAGGGACAATTGAAGACTATTATGAATTAGAAAACATATTGATGGTAAGGACACAATCGATGCTACTGCAATGAATCGATCAATCGAACGTGAATCGGTGGTCAGTAAAGGTGGAGAAAGTAGGGGAAGTGAGAGAGGGGGAAAATGGCTTATGGCTTCCACAGTGAAACGAGGAAGAGCAAACCCAAAAAGAAGTGGTGAAACGACTTAGTTTCACTATAATTTCTCTTTAAATAGTACCCAGCTTACCGTTTTTTTACTGTAGTGTGTAGTTATTTCGCTTCTCTCGGATGGGCAATTATTCACGGCATTTGGCCCTCCCTCGAATCAGCCTTGGAGGAGCGTTCTAAGTTGCTAGGTAACCGGACCCGCATAACAGACGTGCTTTGCGGGTTGCATCCTCGAACTTTACGTAATTGTTGCTGAGGTTAGTAACGTGAAATTATCAGTCCACGAAGCGTCATTTGAAGATGAGCTTCTACATAATCTGGGATCACCGGGGGGGGGGGGGGGGGGGGGGGGGGGCTCTGCCACTGGTACTAATCAATCAAACCTCGGACAAAAAATGCTTCAAGAATCACTTTCAGAGTCCAGATATTCCAACAAAAGCACTTCTGCCACTGGATCGTCCATGATGAAATTTCGTAAAACGTCACGGGAGTCACTCACCTAGGGAACCTGCATTTCAATTTGCACTAAGGAACTGCAAGTAGGTTTTGCCTGCGCTGCGTTAGAATGCGTCACCTCACCAACCTTCAGAACGCGAAGGGGAAAGTAGGTACCTCAAGTCTAAGGACGGCTCCCTATCAATTTCATCAGTCAAAAATGTATAGTTTTTACTGTGCATGCGCGAACATAAAATCCAAAAAGCGTAATTTTTGTATACCTATCCGTCCAATCCCGTTCGGGTTCCCGCTCAATTTGATTACCCCAAATGATATGATGCGTTAATGTAAAATCATTCAAAATCATGTAAAATCAATAGTAATACAAGGTTTCTCTATCTATCTATCCGTTCGTCTGTGTGTCCACAAATCCATGTAACAAGCTTATTTTCTATACTCTTCATTCGATTGTGATGACTTTTTCAGGAAATGTGCGGCTTAGGCTCAGGATTTCATTAGTTAAAAATTAATAGTTTTTACTGCGCATTCGTTAATGTAAAGTCATTCAAAATCGTGTAAAATCAATATTAAAACAAGGTTTCTCTATCTATCCGTTCGTCTGTGTGTCCGCAAATACGAGTACATGTAACAAGCTTATTTTTTATAGTATTCATTTAATTCTAATGAAATTTTCAAGAAATGTGTGGCTTAGGATTTCATTAGCTAAGACTTAATTGTTTTCACTCCGCATGCAAAATAATTCAAGCGCCATTTTCCCACAGCCAATTCGTCCGATCTCGCTCCAATTCGGAAGGGAAGTTGGGAAATTACCATTTTATCACACCATATTATCGCATTATTAGTTGTTGCTAAACCCAAATCCTTGTAACGAGCATGACTTCCAGTTTTTATCCGTTGTCGATAAAATTTTCCGGGATTATACGGTCATAATCTCGTAAATAACCCCACAATTTTCTTATGGAATTTCTATTTCATGGAATTTTTAAGAAACTATGCTCCCAAGATAGCTTTTGATGCCCAAATCAAAATTCTCCATGGGCTCAATCAAAATATGATAAGATTTTGAATTATAGCCGATTTGAGCGGTGGAAATTGTATACAAAAGTAACCTCCCCCTTAACCTTTGCCCACAATTTTTGAGATATCGAAGTGAAACTTGGAGGTCGTTTTTGAGGTTCCTGATACTAAGTATTAAGAAAAGAAAAAATCAGAAATTACTTCGGACTACCCGAATTTGGTAGGTACTTAGAATTTTTTCTTATCCCTTTTTTGCCGAGTGACATCAAATTTTAAAGATTTTTAAGCAGAATTGCGATATCTTATTCCGTCCAAAGATACCTAAGCATTTTTAGGAAAAACCGTGCTTCTTTATCGTACATCAGCTTCACTCTGAGAACGGGTAAAGGTATCGCAATTCTGGCTTCACCATCTTGTTCAGGGCCTTAAAATCTTCAAAATGATACAAAGCACGGCAAACAATTGGAAGAACGTTTTTTGAGTGCCTACCCAAAACACCTCCCACTGTTCTTTAACATGATATTAGGAACCCCCAAAAGTGTTCTCCGAGTTTCACGACGATATCTCAAAAATTGTGGAAAAAAGTTTAAGTGGAGGGGGTTGCTTATATAAAATGGGGTGTAACTCAAAATTCTGTGTACGTATTTTCGTCAATTCGGTTCAATTTGGTTTATTCGTTCAATGTAAAATCAAATTTTTTGAAAATGTCCTTAATTTAAATCTGTTTTGAGGTATTTTGAAACGATTCCCGGAGTTCGCAGGTTTTTATATACATATATGCCATTCTAGACGATAACTCTCCTTAGGATTGAGATAAAAATTCTGTTCTTGCGCCAAAAAATTAAGCTTTTGAAATGAAAAGATTTGGTCGGTGGCTTGTAATATTAAGTACCTACATTGAATTGACAAAATTTCAAAAAACGTACTGAAAAAAATCACCAAAACTGGCTTAAAATGGTTGAATTTACACTTATTAGAAGAACCTTAGTCAAAAGAAAGTCATCAAGAATGAACTCGAATATTAAAACAATTTATGCACAAAATTATGCTAAAAAATGTACTTAAATTTCATTATTACTTGTTGAAACGTTCCAATCATTCAGCATGATCATATGAGCAAATTTTCGTAAAATATCGTATCAATTAGGCTTCATTGTTTTGAAATGTGAGAACTTTAGAGTGGAAATATATCGTTAACTACTAATTATATGGCAAAAAGTCGCTCTAAATAATAATTTGCGATCCAAAAATGATTTTGGAATATCCCTTTTTTTAAATTGATTATTCGGCAAATATTAATGGAAATTAAGTAAATTTTTCAGCATAATATTGTGCATCAATTTTTCAATGTTACAGTTCGTGGTTGATAAACTTCTTTTGACTAAAACAATGATAAAAAAATGAATTCAAAATTTTTTAGCCATTTTTAATGATTTTTTTAATCACATTTTTTGAAATTTGGCCCATTCAGTGTGCTCAAAAAGTGCTGGTCAACAAACTCATCCTTTCGTTCGGAAAGCTTGATGTTTTGGTGCAAGAACGAAATTTTTACCTCAACCCCAAGGAGAGTTAAGTGACCCATACATATATACCTAAACACACGAATTCATATTATAGGTATATAATTATATATTACAGTTTGTAAACGTTAAGGGTGGACCACCGGCCATGGGTCGATTATAGAGCTCATTTCTGATCGTTCCTATTAGAGATTTCTTTTTAAACGCTTAGTTTCCGAGTAATTCAATTTTTAAGATTTTATTCGTGTTTTCGACCTTTTGTCACTAAAACGATCATAACTTCCTTAATTTGCTGTGTAAATTCTAATTTGAGGAAATCGTTGGAAAGAGCATTAAATTTCCCATCATATAAATGGTTGACCTCTCTTAAGAGTTAAGGTTGGAGACATGAAAGGGCCTTCTGAAAAGAAAATCTTACCTAATTTGGGAAATCTAGAGTTTTTTTCAATTGGGAATTGAACTATGAAAACCATCGTTTTTTCAAGGTGCAATAGCGTTAAAAACTGCGCCAAGCCCTTTCCAACGATGTAGTCAATTTTACTTTTACTCCGCTACTTAGGGAAGAAAAGTATGTTTGTATGTTGAAAATGAAATCCGAGGGTTTTCGTGAATAATGACCCACTAAGAGAGTTCGAGTTGGGCCCGGTTTCTACGAATTTTTCACGCAGAATCGAATGGTAACTCTTGCAGATCTCTCCAACTCCATTATAACTGAGTTATAACTCACTAGGTTTACCCTTAAAAACACATAAAGTTGAGCATGAAAAATTAACTAATAATTTGTGAGGTAAAGTGTAACGGAGTTGGGGAGATTTGTAAGTGTTACCATTCGATTCAGCGGAAAAAAAAGTTCCAGTCATGCAGCATGACCATATGAGCGAATTTTCTTAAGTTATCTATCGTATTATAATATGTTAAATTGTATTTAAATTTGAGCAATTTCAGTATAAAGAAATCGCTGAAAACCAATTTTATGGAGGAAAAAAACTCGTACTAAATAAGATTTGGTGATTCAAAAAAGATTATGGATTATTAGGTTTTTTTGCAGTTTTTATAGATTTTTCAGTTGAAATTAATGATCTTTAAGTACATTTTTCAGCATAATTTTGTGCAAACATTTTTTTATTTCCTTGTTAATCGTTGATAATTTCGTTTTGGCTGAATCCCTACTAAAAAATATAAATTTAAAGATTTTTGGCCGTTTTTAGCCTTTTTAGTGATTTTTTTAATTACATTTTTCGAAATTTGACCAATTTAATGTACTCAAAAATTGCTGGCCAACAAACTCATCCTTTCGTTTGGAAAGCTTGATACTTTGGCGCAAGAACGGTACTTTTATCTCAATCCTGAGGAGAGTTATCGTATGGAAAGACCCATACATATGTATACACACGAATCCATATTATATATTTACACATATGAAAAAGCCCAAACTTCAGGGATCGTTTCAGAATACTTCAAAACGGTTGTCAATGGAGAAATTTTTCAAAAAGTTTGATTTTTAAATTTTTCGAGCCATTGCAATAGCTTCATTTCTTACGAAAATTCGCTTAAAAAAAATATATAAACCGTTAGAAACCAGCCCCAAACTTGAATTTTCTTAGAGGGTAATTTTTCACGAAATCCCTCGATTTCATAGAAAAACCAATTTTTTCAACATTAAATCATACTTTTCTTCCCCAATTAACAAAGTAAAAGTAAAATTGACTTGACCGTTTAAAAGCTGAAAGTTTTGAGAAAGTTTTTTCCGAAGAGCGCCCACCAAAAAAAACCACACAGTGGTTGCAGAACAACGGAAGAAAAAACGTCGATTTCAAATATTTTTTCCCAATTCGTCCTTGTCCTTTATTTTATTTTATCTCTCTGATAAAACAAAATTAACAAAAAATACTTTATTTTATATCAGAGTTACAGGAAATTGAACGTTCTTTCCAACGGTGACCTTTGTTTTGAGTTTACAGTGATTCTAAGAGGAGTTATGGGCGTTTTAATGTCTTAAGGTACAAAACACGGGAAAAAAATTAAAAATTTAACAATGAAAAAAAAAAATCTAGGAGGAACATTTGATCAGAAATGAGCTCTAGAATCGACTCCTCGATTTTGTCCCAAACTTGGTGTGGACACCCTATATACTCAATTCAAACTCAATACATAGGTATAAGTCAAATCGCCCCTTTCTAATAAGTACAATGCTCCTACCAGACGCCTTCTGCTGATTTACCATCCCGGTCACAAGGACTGCTGGATGGCAGAGTTGGGAGCAGTCAATTAAAAATTTAGTTAAACTAAATCTCGTACTGAAAACTAATTAGTTTTTAGATTCCCAATTCAGGCCATAACTAAATTAGTCCTTAGTTGAATTGTTAAAACTAACTTTCGAACTAAATTAGTTCTTAATTAAAATTTTGAAATAAACTTTCGAACTAAATTAGTTTTGTGGCTGAATTATTAAAACTAACTTTCGAACTAAATTTTCGAAGATACTTGCCCATTTTCGTAGAAAATGAAGCTACTGCAACGGCTACAAAAATGTAAAAATGAAAATTTTCTTCAATGAAATCATTCCAGACGATATATCTTATTAGGATTGAGATTGAAACTGCTTTCTTGCCACATTGACCACGCCGTTTTTTGTAACTAAACTAAATTTGCTACTAAATTAGTTTTTAGTTTCAGATGTCAAACTAAAACTAATTTAGTTTGGAAGTCAGTTTCAGATGCCAAACTGAAACTGATAGGTTCAGTTCTTTAGTTCGTAAAAATCAACTGATTTAGTTTCAGTTTTAGTTTTTGGTTTCGGAATTAGTTTCTGCCCAACTCTGCTGGTTGGACAGAGAGTGGATCGGAGCCAACATTCCCTGAGAACCATTACTCTGTGCTTTCAATGTATCTTTACTTTTAATCAATTATACCCATTCAATTAGTCACCGCTAACGAGATTGACTCTTAATTCAATTAGTCACTGAATGGGTTCGACAGGCTTTGGTAAGAACACCAAAGGGTGTTCGACGCTCGTCTGGGGCCCTCACAATATAAATATTCCTTTAAAACAAAATTTGGTGCTGTGATTGAAATGATTCCAATGGTTACATGCTTGCAGATACCTACTACTTCCTAAGTACTTACTTCCTAAGTTCATCACATTACAGCCACCTCTTGGTTCTGATATTTGGATCGAAGGTACAATTGCAGTAAGCCCATTCGATTAAAGTTGCCCTACCTTCAAAGGAACCTGCTCTGTGTTTGATGTGAGGATCAGAGGTTTCATCAACGTTATTCCGCTTTAATTAAATGCAATCATCAAACGGCATCAACAGAGCCAAACCCTCCTGAGTGAATGACTACCGGTTGTCAATAGCTGAGGGTGTTCCAGACCCACCGTTATCGTTTATTGCGTTGATTCGCGCTTTCAAACACACAATGGGGAACTTGCATGTGTTGGAATTTTACACTACTGACTTCAGCTTCGAATTCAGCGCACTTGAAAACCCAAAAGTATCAATTTTCAGCTCAAAAGACCGTTTAGTTTGCCCAATAAACGGGTGGGAAGATCAGGCGTGACGTCATCGTGCAAGAAAGGTGAGGGTTCCCCCGTGGCTGGCGGGGGCCGTGACGTCATTGTGCAAATAAATTTCAAGAACCGTATTACTGACACCCAGATACCCATCATATAGTACATTTTCGGAATGCTCTCGCCCAGACCTTTCTGTTGAGCAAATAAGCAATAATCATGAAAATTCCCCATTGATTTAAATTAAGTAAGATGTCCAAACAGTCGCAGGTACTCACCCACACGACTACCTATTTCTAACAAAGCTTTGGCAATTAGTCATTGTTAATACATTCCCGTTATTTGCACATCACAAATACCATCTTTAAACACTTCCTCAGTACCAATACCCGAAGTACCAACAAAAAGACATGCAATCAGCCTGAGAGAGCAAATTTAAAAAAGTACTCAGTCACGCAGCATGGCTAATAGAACGAATTTAGAAAAGTAGAAAAACAAAATTAGTAGGAAAAACACATTTTTCGGCATCACCCACCCCCTCCATTTTCTCTTTTCCGTCATGAAATTCCAAATTTTTGAGGTTTGTTACACAAATACAATAAAATTTTGATTTAGAAAAAAAATCTATGTTTTTTTTCACGAATCGGGACCTAGAATGGTTTGAAACGGTTTCGTACTTATTCGGTTTTTTTCTCATGCTTGGGTTGTCCACACCCTCCTGGATCAATTCCAATAGGCCGTCCTCTTATATATAAAGTCATGTCTGTATGACCTAGCTTGGGAGGGCTGGCCTAAAATTAAACCTAAGTAATAAAGTAAGCAGCAGCCCAAAAGTTGTACGGGGGAGAAAGAAGTTGACTGTCCATTACCATAACATAGCAGACCTAAACATTTGAGGTCCAAGTGGAAACGGTTTAACATCCCAAACTCAATTGTAAACAAACTAAGATGGAAAATTCCACAGCTTGGGAGAACCTGGAATAATGAGGATACGTTTATTTGAATACCTACGATTTGTAAAGTGAAGCGGTTTGTCACGCCGGACAACAGATTGATAGAGATAAGGTTGGTCAAAATGGATAGGTAAGTAGGGAAACAGTCATAGTCTAAATAATCAAATTCCAACCATTAGACCAATGAATATAACATTAGCCTTTTCGACATGTTTACGGCTGAAAGCTTATGCAACCCAAGAACATCAAGCCACACAATAAATTATTCCGATGTTATCACCATACTTGATAAATTACTTGGTAGGTATCGGTTTTGCCTACTGAATTGTTTTTGTCATAAATAATAAATGGATTCATGAATGTTTTGTCACTAGAGGAGATTTATGATATTTCCCCTTTCTGTAGACCCCTATTGGCGCCGAAAAGCATGTTACCTTTTTTATCATCTAAATTTTGTGAGACTCGTGAATTAACATCACAGTCCCATGTCAGATAACCTCTAATATGTTACACAGCCCCTATTCGTTCACCGCTTTCAAAACGGGGATAAAGTTAAAACACCAATGCACAGAAATATTCACAGAAATATATCACAAAATATGAACAAATTTTTCAACATAATCTCCATTCAGAGAAACACGTTTTTTTAAACGTTCAACCCATTTTGCTTCAGAGTCTACCTATAGGTAGCGGAAGCATAGTTTTCACTTTTGGGGTGAGAAAAATTGTTTGTCTTCAAAATCGAAATTCCCAATCGCATTTTACGTTTTAGAACATTCTGAACAACTTTGGTTCCGTGTCTGTCTATCTGTGTAAGTGTGTGTGTGTGTTTCTGTGTCTGCCGTGTGCCCGCAAATCCTTGTAACAAGCTTAATTTCTAGTTTTCATTCGATTTTGATATAATTTTCAGGGGACTACGGTTTTGATGTTCCCCGATCAGTTTAATTGTTGCCGAATCAATACTTCACTCTGCGCATTTGCAAAAGTAAATTCCATCAAGCATTATTTTCTCACACCCTATCAGTTCAATCTCGCTCAAATTTAGGACATAGTTAGGAGACGAAAATTTGATTATCCGATATAAATTTCAAGATGATCGTACTATTAGTAGCTACTGCGCATGCGCTAACGTAACAGGCTCAATTTCCACAGTTTTCATCTGAAATCCAAATCAATACTTTACTCTGTACATGCGCAAACGTGATTTCCACCAAGCATATTTTTCTCACATCCTAGTAGTTTGGTCTCTCTCAAATTTGGATGATAGTTGGGGGAAGACGATTTAATCATCAGACATCAATTTCAACATGATTGTATCATTAACAGCAGCTGCGCATGCGCCAATGCGTAATCCTATTAGTAATCCTAATTTCCACAGTTTTCATACGATTTTGATGAAATTGTCAAAGAATATGCGGGTTAGCCTATAGATGGTGCCGTACAAATTTCATTATTCTCAAAACATTACTTCATTCTGCACATACACAAATGTAAGATACTTCGAGCATAATTCTTTCGTTTCTTAATTTACAGATTTTGTCCTTTCACGCTGCATCTTTATTTACTACTCTTTTCCGCTTTGGAATTTTTCAAGATCATTTAAATCTTTTCAATGATCTATACATTCTAATACGAGAATGAGGAAGCTACGTGCCACACCAAACTTGGCTGACGTTTTTGATTGCGTAGAGAAAAAATACCAGGTGATGAAAGGTGTGGGAAACCCATTGAAGCTCTCTTTGATTCAGGGTCATTATGGTGAACCCAGGATTCATGCCAAGTGACCATATTCAGCCAACATTGGTCGCCTTCTCGACAACACCGAGCCACAAACGCTCAGAAGAAATGAAGAGAAATCGAGTTGATGTGTACCTATTGGGTTGGCGGTACCTGGCTCGGTATCGCCGACCGATTTTTGCTGAATATGGTCACTTGGGATGAATCCTTATTTCACCATTATTACCCTGAATCAGAGAGTGGATTACCACACCTTTCATCACCTGGAATTTTTATTTTGTATTTTTTAGCGAATTTTCGTAGAAAATGAAGCTATTGCAATGGCTCGGAAAATTTTAAAATCAAAATTTTTGAAAAATTTCTCCATTGAAATCCTTTTTGAGGCATTCTGAAACTATTCCTGAAGTTTGCGCTTTTTCATATAAATATATATATGTCATTCCAGATGATAACTCTCCTTAGGATTGAGATGAAAATACCGTTCTTGAGCCAAAAAATCAAGCATTCCAAAAGAAAGGATGAGTTTGTTGACTAACAATTTTTGAGCACATTAAATTGGTCAAATATCGAAAAATGTACTGAAAAAATTACTAAAAATGGCTAAAAACGACCAAAAATCGTTAAATTTATATTTTTTAGCAGTACTTTAGGCAAAACTAAATTTTCAATGATTAACTAGGACATTTAATAATTTTAGCATAAAATTATAATGAAAAACGTACTTAAATTTCATTAATATTTGCAACAAAATCTAAAAATCCAAAATCTCTTTTGAATCCGCCGAATTTTATTTAGTATGAGTTTTTTTCTCCATAAAATTGGTTTTCAACCATTTCTTTCTACTGGAATTGCGCAATTTCAATACAATTCAACATAGTAATACGATAGATTGTTTATGAAAATTCGCTCACACGATTATGCTGCATGACTGGTTATTTATTTTTTCAAAAGAATCAAAAAATGGGTTGAGCGTTTAGAAAAATGTTTGTCTCTAAATGGAGATTATGTTGAAAGATGAGCCCATATTTTTTATCAAAATACGTATATATTTCTATGAAATATTGCAATGGTGTTTTCCATTCTCACTACCGAAGGTTGGGAAGCTTGGGTTTCTTTCTCTGTATTTCCACTCACTTTTTGCGCTTCAGAACTTGCTGATCAATTTTGGTTCCGTGTCCGACTGTCTGTCTGTCTGTCTATGGTAGATCCTTGTCACGCTCAAAACTACACCGTTAAGTCCGATTTCGATGCAATTTTCAGAGATTGTGCGAGTTAGCTTCTAAACGGTTCTCTACAATTTTCAATTTTGCATGCGCAAACGTGAATTAATCAAAACGTCGAATTCTCATCGTCTGTTGGTCCGATTTCGTTCAAATTCGTTAGTTGGTTGGGTATATGTTCCAGAAAGATGCTCTATGAATTATATCGCGGTTGGTGGAGTAATAATTATTGCGTATCTACGAAACTAATATCGATTGATACAGGCAAAAATCCGAGTCCACAATTTTGATGAAATTTTCAGGGATTGTGCGGATTAGCTTCTAGACGGTCCCCCTATAACTTTCACTGCTGTCGCATAAATAGTAGTCTCTGCGTAGGCGCAAATGTTAATTTCTTATAACCTCGATTTCTTATCATCTGTTCATCCGATTTCTTTCAAATTCGGGAGATGCCTTTTGCATTTTATTGCATTGGCTTGAATTATAGGTAACTATTGTGCATACGCAAAACCAATATTGGATGGCACTCCGAGAATAATGAATAGATTTTGATGAAAACTTCAATTACTGTGCGGGTTAACCTCAAGACATCAACCTAAAAACAAAATGTGTCTTAACTTGCTAAATAGCCCTAATTTGCATTATAGCATGTATATACATGAATTGGATACAGTCATATTTGCCACTCAATAATTTCGATTCGTACTTTGTTACGAACTAAATCACTCGCGACGAAGTTGTGGAAACCCATTACAAAACGGAAGTGAGTGAAAAATGTTGTACATTTCCACGAAAAATAAAGAGTTACAATGTTAAATGATTTCGATGTTAGGCCATTAGCAGTAACGAACAGTCACTACTTATTTCACTAGTTATGGTTTGTTACTGATGATGACCTAACAGTCGAAATCGATTTAACATAATAACTTTATTTTTCCGTGGAAATAGGCAATGTATTTCACTTACTTCCGTTTCGTACTTTGTTCTTCAACTAATTCTATACGTCCATGTTACAATATATGAAGAAGCTATACTGCCCACCCAAATTGGCAGACGTTTTAATTTATCTTCGTTTTCAAAACTGTGAAGAATAGAATAGGAGGCATTACTTTTCAGTCCCCCCCCCCCCCTCCCCTCGTATTTATATACATATACAGAGAGTCCATGACATATTTTGAAGAAAAATAGCTGGTAAAACTATATCAAAAGAGGAGCAGACTGTCAACCACCGACCGTTGGCGAAATATGATTTTTTTAGGTGTTTTTTTTTTTTTTTTTTTTTCCAAGAAAACTATGTTTTTTTTAAACATAAAAACCCACAGTTCTCCATTTCAAGGAAATGTTTATAATTTTTTGACAATATTTTTGGAATTAACGTTAAATTGACATTAAGAATCTACAGTTTTCATATTTATTTAACACTATTCAGTACCTATCATAGAAAATAATAATAAATAAAAAAGAGTTCTTTAAGGAAGAGGGAATTTTGAAAAATGTTAAAAAATTAGCAACTCCCTCAAAATCAATCTTAATGACGGTGAACTATCAAGAAAACTGCTTCATTTGATACTATCTTACAGTAAAGTCAATGTTACATTTACGATGCTAAATAGAGGAGAAAAATATGTTTTAATGTTGAAAAAGTCGTTTTTTCAATGGATTCGAAGAGAGTTTTCTCGGCAAATGACCCTCTATTAAAATGTAAGTTTGGAAACGGTACCAATGTATTCTTCCATACTGGATCGAATGATAAAACTTGCAGATCTCTCTTACTCAGTTATAACCAAACTTTAGATTTTACCACACACATTCTAAGTTTATTTGTTTTACTCTAGTAACTAGTTATATAAATTGTGAAACTCGGTTTTAACAGAGTTGGAGAGATCTGAAAATATTACCATTGGATTCAACGTGGAAAATATATAGAAACCGACAACAAACTTACATTTTCATAGAGGGTCATTTGTAGAGAAAAACCACGAAATCATTGTGAAAACGACGTTTTTTCAACATTAAAACATAATTGTCTCCCATATTAAGCAAAGCAAAAGTAAAATTGACTATACCGCTGAAAATAGTATCGAATTAAGCAGTTTTTGTGAAAGGTTCACGGTCTCTAAGATGAATTTTAAGTAAATGACTCATTTTTAATTTTTTTTTTATAATTCCCATTTTCTATATGAATTCATGTTTTTTAAAAATGGTTATGAATGAAGCTAAATAAATATTAAAATCATCTGTTCCCAAATATAGCAAATTATAAATTGATTCCAAAAATGTGGTAAAAAATTTACGAACGTTAATGTAAAGGGATAAAATGAGGGTTTTTATGTTAAAAAAAGAAGAAAAAAAAAGATCATATCTCGGCAAAGGAATGAGCTAGGAGGATCGGTTGATTGCATTCTGCTCCGTTTTTATGCAGTTCTACCGAATGTTTTCTTCATAATATGACACGGATAGCCTGTATAATCAAATGTTAGCTACGTTGTCTTGGAACGTATTTCCATGGAGAAACTTGAAAGAGTGTCTTAACCGAAACAAGTAGATACAAACCAATTTATCAAATTACAAGAACAAAAATTTATATTATATACTTATCTATAAATAAATAATGAAGTTCAAATTAATTAACTTCTACTTTATTTGGTATGCACAAAATTGAGTACCAAGGTTAACAATAATCATGTATAGAGACGACTGGCATCTGAAAATCACAAGTATTTACACATGGCTTACCAAAAATTTCTAATAAGTGATTCTGTCAGTACCTAACTAATTTGCTCTTTTGAAATTACCTTATGCAAATACGCAATAAAAACAGTTGGATATATCTATATATAGAATACATGTTTTTATTCGCAGTCCGTAAAGATTCGAATGATTCCGTAGCTGTTTTCAATTTTCTATTTTTCGATTTCTCGGAAGAATAGAAAGTTGCAATCTCATGCTTCATGTGTTATACAGTTTGGAATACGATTACAATGTTTGGTTTCCTTTCACAAATCTTGAGACACAATGAGTTATTGATTGGGAACTTTGTGATAAGTCCTGCCGATATGCGAATGACCTAGTTGAGGTATCTTAACTTAGGATTGACGAAGTAGCTAAATCATATCTAGTTATATAACAATCCTAGTATCTACATAAAATGAAAGTTTTCTGTAAATAGCTCCTTTATCGTAATAAGTAGAATTTCCTTTTATATTGTGAAAACCAACAACATTTTTACTTCGTGAACTACGATATAAGTTGGCCAAACATAAGCCAGTTTCTCCAAAGGCCGCAATTACGACAGATGTGGTAATCCAATTTTGATTTTCAAGAATACGTTGAATTTATTTTCTCTTTGTTTCAACGTTGCATCTTACTTACCCTCCGTAGACCGTGCCTTTCTTTGTAACAAAATATACCGCGTGGGGCACTTTGTGTGCATACGTTGTATTTGAAAGGAAAGCAAAAATATTAATTATAAATAAGTTTATTTCTGAATAATACTTCTTCAGAACGTCAATCATCGTAACATTAAACCGAAAATTGAATTACTTCAACCGCAATTAGGCATAGAGAGCTAGATTTTCAAATGTACTCTGCTTTCTATCAAAATAAAGTATGAAACATCCACAAAACTGTCTGAATTAAACATACTGGAAATTGCTGAATCTAAAATGAAAATTCCAACTATAAACCAATGATAAAATGCAATACCAAAAAACCACATCCACCTCCCTACCTCTTTCTTTTCATTCTAAACCGTGTACATTTTTTGAAAAAACAAGACAACTTGAGTATGAAAACAACCAATAAAAAGTTACGTAAATATACAGTATCAAATAGGTACGAATAACATGTTACTGAGGCAGAAGAAAAATAATTATCGTTGCCTATCTAAGAAAAACGCTGCAAATTATTACATAATGGTTTATTATTTCTGAATCAGATAGCCAGCTATAGTAACCAGCATGCTCTGGGGCTTTTGCCAGTCTCTTTTCTAGTATCCACCTCTGTTCTCGCGTTACAGGCTGCGCTCCCGATGGGGAGCAAATGGATGATCGTACAGCCACCCGAGTGGTCTCATTCAATCCACGGAGCTAATTTCTATAGGAATCAAACTAAAACCGTAGGTACACTGGATTCCAAAAGCATCTGGGACCTATCCCAGTCGATTCTGCGTCCGAAATTACTTGGGTGACGACACCCCACTTACCTATGGCAGAAATATAAGTAAACAGCTATTCATCCAGAGGGTTCAGACTCCAACCTGCCCATGTAATGCAATTTTAATTTAAAAACGATTTGCTTCGAACTATCTGAGAAGCGGCGCGGCGCCTCCTCTCACTCCACCCCCCGCTCACCCCCCTCACCACCCACCGTGACCCCCTGCCAAGCGTGCCAGGCGTGCGCGCGTGCATAAGTCTAACACTCAAAGTCTCGAAAAAGACACTTTTTCGCCCGTTTTTGGCCCATAGCATCTATGCGAGTAAAGCGATCGGGATGGTTAAACGTTAGGACCAACTAGACCCCAAATGGAGTCTATGTGCGAAAGAACGGGTTTTTAAAGTCAATTCTTAGGCCTTTTATGGCCCGGACGGCGGACGGACATTTCAAATTTGGATTCTACGCACCTTGAAACGTAAAGTGACAAAGTTTGAGGGGGGGGGGGTTATAAAAATTTTTGCTATACGATCACATAGGCTTATTATTGGAAATAATAAACCAAAATCGGACTTTCATCAGTTTATATTTTATTATTAATCTCAATCAACAAACAGTTATTATCGATAACTTTCAAATTAGTAAGAAACAATAGAACTTGAAACTTGGGGTGACAAATAATAGAACCGCGCCCGACCCAAGAACAAAAAAAGGACATACGACTTGTGGGTGACTTCTAAGCTGGTAGGGGAGAGGTGGGGAAGGCCTACCATGCGAGTATTACCTCTATGTTGAACTCGAGTAAAGAAACAACAATACGTCTTGATTTTGGGTATGCTGTGCCTTCGAGCAGTCAACAAAGGGTTAAGCAATTTTTTTTTCTTCTGAATACTTGGAAGTTTAAATTTTGTTATTTAAAATCGAATGTAGGTATAACCAATTTTATGTTTGTAATGAGTAAAATGCTATTTTCAGAATCAAAATCGGACGAAATGCCGAAGCGTAGGTTGTAAAATAAACGTAACACCGACGGTGCTGCCATCTAATGAAAAAATGTCTTAATAAAATCAGGGATGATTGCCCTCCTACTCGCATGTAGTTACAGTGAGAGCGAGTCCCAGCTCTGTTCTTAGACCAAAACGAACAATGTATCTTAATTAGAACCTGAGATATCAAAGGGCAAAGCTATAAAAATTTGACTTATCTGATATCCCATGCTTGATGACAAATCTATGCATAAATATATTTATTGCCCGGATGGAACGTCCGTACTAACTGCCATAAGATTTCGTAAATTTTTTTAAATATAAGATGAGTGAATTTTTTACTTCCCCCATACTGAACGCTTCATTTAGAGACGGATGAATGATCCCATTTTCAATTCCAGCTGACCAATTAACAGTTGAAGGAGTGTAATTTTTGCGCAGACAGTCTTCCCATTGTTCTTTACTAATTTTTGATACACAAGTGTGTTTACGATTGGCTTTATTAACTGCTTACCAGAACAGCTTTGAATGTTCGGAGCACCCTATATAATTTCTTATATTCTTGTAGTAATGATCCTTTGATTATTTCAATAATGTTTCATACATTTTGGTTTATTATTTCCAATAATAAGCCTATGTGATCCTCAAACTTTGTCACTTTACGTTTCAAGGTGCGTAGAATCCAAATTTGAAATGTCCGTCCGCCGTTCGCCGTCCGGGCCATAATCCCCAGCACATCGACTCCACTTGGGGTCTAGTTGGTCCTAACTTCTCGCCAGCTCGATCGCTCTACACCCATGGGTGCTATGAGCCAAAGATAGGTGAAAAAGTGTGTTTTTTTTGTATATTTCAAGTTGTATAGAAATTGGAGATTTATGAGTGAAAAGAAAATGTTAGCTATTCATTTTATGGAAAAAAAAGTATTCTAAATGATACTCTTCTATTCAAAAAGAGATTTTGGATTTTAGGCTATTTTTTGCAATTTTATAGATTTTTTAAAACAAAATTTAATGAAGTTCAAGTTTTTAGCATAATTTTGTACATAAATTGTTGAATGTTCTATTTCATAGTTGATAAACTTTATTTGACCAATCTTATGCTAAAAAATATCAATTTAACGATTCTTAGCCATTTTCAGTGATTTTGTCAGCACATTTTTTGAAATTTGACCAATTAAATGATATCAATATACAGTATAGGTAACACTTTTATGTGTTGGAAAGATGACTTGGTAATAAATTGTTATGTTTATCAACTATATTAAAAAGCGTAAAATTGTGAGATTCCGCTGCTGTAATGGATTGAACCCATTTGTGAGGTCCGAAGCTCCGAGTTCCGATACTAAATATACTATAAGCGGCGTTTAATAATTATGGCCAGAGATCTACGTAGAAGGGCTGTCTAATACATAAATAATAAACCTTTGTGTAATAATTTGCAGCGTTTTTTTCATCAGAAGTGTTCTTCTATTGTGGCGTTTCCTACTTTCCTTCTCCTTAGCAATTTGCGTTTAGCCCTTTTTAGGTCCCTACATCCCTTATTTCGACCTGTTTTATAAATACCTTCTTCCGAAAAGTGTATTGTAGCAAACTGCGAAGGCGATCCAAGTCGAGGTAGCGTGAAAAGCAGCGATTCGATTGCCGGTGTGTTTAGAGTTGAAAAAGGTAGACTGAAGCTGAGATACCACCAGCTGTGTTCACTCAACCAAATAAACGTAGAAAACACAGGGTGGTACCCTGCCTCAAGCAACCATTGCGATCCCTCTTCTTGGAGAACCGTAGATTCTGACGATCATTATTGATGAGTGAAATTCACTGATTGATTGATATCATTAATTTAAAATATGCAGGTTGGGTTGGTTGAGGACGAGATATTTCTGGCATCCCTTAGTAAGTAGTTTATTGAAGTTTTGCTGAGCGCTTGGCCTCATCAGAGCTGCAAATATTTGTTTAAATTTAGATCTAGGCTAGTCTTATAGGTTACTTATTAATAAGTAGTATTTGTTTTACTTATTTACTATAATTTGTAAGAGGTGGCTTGCTAAGTGTTTATAAATGGGGGGAGTCCTCCTTCTTCATCTTGCTATGACCTGTTGAGCAGCAGTGTTATTTAGTGATATTGCATTATGGGAGAATTGTCATTAGTTTGGTTTTTGAATGTAGTATTCTTACCAGTTATGGTTGGTCACATTGCTTGGGGTCAATTTATACTTTTAAATTGAGAAAAATTCATATTTATGTGTAAACACACATAGTCAGGAATAACAAAACTTTAATTTGTGGTTTTAGTGGTCTTGCGTTGTTGTTAGTTAGTGCTTGATTACAAGTGACAGACTACTTACTAACAGATGCCTGAAATATCTCGCCCTTCAATCAACCCAACCTACGAGTACATAAGGATAAGGGAACAAACCCTAACCATAATTTAAAATATGTCACTGATATTTCTAATATCAACTGAAAAGAGAATGAACAACAACAATAATGATTATTACAATAAAATATATCAAAGTAGTTTTTGTGTTTCTCTATTGCACTTACTGGTAGGGGTAATTCTCATTTGTATGGTGGTGTGCCATGGTCGTTAATAGGTAGTAGGTTATGAGGGAGAGATCTGTCAGGCTCTTCTTGGGTAGTGTATTTTTGTAGCTTAGTACTTTCGCCTATGTGGCCTCATCATCTTTAGTTTTAGTGCTCATGTGTCTGGTTAGTTATCGGTAGGTTCAGAGGTAAAGGGAGGTCCTCCTCCATCCAGGTACCTACAGTTTTGTTGTTAGTTAAAATCAATTTTCTTTTAAATTGAGAAATAAGAAAAATTTTGTGAGTGGAGCTCATTGTTCTTGGAAAACTATTTTTTTTCTTAATTTAAATATAGCAATTTTCAGTCAAATGAAACCTTTTTTCTATCAAATGAAAATTCGTACCGACTACATGAAACCTTGTTCCAATCAAATGAAACCTCGTACCTACCAAATGAAACCATTTACCAATCATATGAAACCATTTACCAATCAAATTAAACCTCTTATCAACCAAATGACACTTTTTTTCTTCAAACCAATGAAACCTCACTTCAATCAAATGTAACTTTTTCGAATCATCGAGGAAAAAATAAAAAATTTTCATTTCAGATTTTCGCTAAACAAGTTAATACAGACTCACTACAAATTAATTTAATGAAGCGGTGTGGCAGCAGTTTCATCATTATGTTTATGACAAAGTTGGAGCAGTCTATCGCGGTGGTCAACAATATGGTGGATCAAAGAGTTTCATTTGATTGAAATGAGATTTCATTTGTTTGAAGAAAAGTAGTTTCATTTGCTTAAAAAGAAGTTTCATTTGATTGGTGTATGGTTTTATTTGGTAGGTACGAGGTTTTATTTGGTATGTATGAGGTTTCATTTGGTCGGGACGAGGTTCATTTGATTAGAACCAGGTTTCATTCGGTCGGTACGAAGTGTTTCGTTTGATAAAAAAAAGGTTTCATTTTATGGTTAAAAAAATGTTTCATAATATGGTTATTTAGCATATGAAGTAAAGTAATTTGCTTACCAGTAGTTTTCCAAGAATAATGAGCTCCACTCACAAGAATTTCCTTCTTTCTCAATTTAAAAGAAAATTGATTTCAAAACTAACAATAAAAAACAACTGGTTGTCACTGTACCACTATGATGAAGGAGGACCTCCCTTGAACTCTAAACCTGCCTATAACTACCCACATAAGCATTAAAACTAAAGCTGATGAGGCCACATAGGCAAAAGTTCTAAGCTACAAATATACACTACCCAAGAGAAGCCTAACAGATCTCACCCTCATTACCTACTATCTAGTAGGGGTAGTTCAATAGTTATACATACTTGAAATAAACCCACAGAAATTTATTGTACCCAATGGTTTTACACTCAACTTACGGTAATGAGAAATTGTTAATAATTGATTAATACCGTGGATATACTTCAACGTTGTCAATAATAACAATAATCATGTTTAATACATTCCAGTTGTATTACAAACAAGTAATGCCGCTACAACGTGTACTTTGTAAGTATTACATCTAATTGGTATAATGAGAACTTACATACTAAGCAACACTTGCATAACCTACATAAATCATGAATCAATCAATATTTGACGAAGATAAACTACCGATCACACGTTCTCGAGCTCTTTTGGTAACAAACATACTCTTTTGATGAGTGGGATAACACGATTAAAGTAAGCAATCGTGTATAATGCAAAGTTACAAAGATGTTTTCTTTAACGGTTATCAAATGATTATTTATCGAATAAATGAAAACCTTATGGTGATAAATAAATGAAAACCTGTTTGTGGTCGATATTTTCAGCCAATCACGAGCTTAATCCATCATCATAAAACATTCATTGACTTGATATGTATGAATTGCTTTTTATAACTGCATCCTTATTTTGTACTGGACGCAAGCACTAACTACCTAGAATCTAGGAGTAGGTACCTACTCAGTACTTCAAGAATGTATAGAGGTAGTTTTCATTGAGAGAGAAACCGTAGTAGCACAATATAAAAATTGAAGAGTCGTACGCGTTATATCGTTATATTATTGTATAGAATGTCTTTCGTATAAAACGGGTTTTACGTTTCGGTTTCGAAAAACCTGTTGTGATTACACGGCTTTCATATTGACCACAAGAGACTCAGGGAAACCCCGAGTCATAATTTAATAATCATTACTGAACACTAACGACAACTCATCAATCACAAAACGGAATAAAACTGCCTATTAGAGGTCAAAAACAATCAACAACTTAATCTTCACGACGTATACACTGGACCTCCACACAAGCACTTTCAACAACGGTTATGAGAATGGGTTCCCTGTTAATTACGATGGATTCAGAACTATCGCTACAATTTCCGTACATTATTTGAAATTTATCATTCAGATATATTTGAAACATTCCTTTCAGATGAAGGAGCACAGATTTCTTCCAGAATAGTGGCTGTTAGTTTTTGGTTCGATGAAAAGGGGTTGCATTATTTTGAAAAATTAATAAATAAAAAAGTCCACCGTTTATGTCTATTATGGCTGGCACATAGTACCGTAAAATTGTAAAATACCAGCTTAACATGCTTTGTATAATTTTGAAAGATTCTTTAGTTGGGGGAAATCATACGACAGTGATGGAACTCTTATGGGATAATGAAATCGTGTTTTTCCAACTACCTTCCGAATTTGAGCGAAATCGGACTATTAGAAATTGATGCTTAATAGATTTTACGTTGGCGCATGCGCAGAGAGAAATATTGGATTACGAGTAATGAAACTGGTAGGGGATCGTCTACAGTCTAACCCTCACATTACCTAGAAACTTCATCAAACTCGGATGAAAACAGTATAAGTTAAGCTTGTTACAAGGATTCTTGGACAGACAGACAGAAGGGTAGACAAACATGAAACAAATGTTTTTCAAAATGGTTCAAAACGTTAAATGTGAGTGACAATTTTGATCTTGGCGAACTCTTCATCTACCAAATGTGAAACCTATACGTGACCTAAGTGATCTATAGAAATATAGAAGTGAATCTATCTATATGTAGACTCGGAAGCAAAAATAAAAGTAATGTGACTCAGTCATGGTTGCAATTTGTAAAAATAATTTTTGTAAGAACGAATTTCTTTTGAGCATTGGCAGAGCCAATTGTTATTCCGACAGCAATGAAATTCGTTGGGGACTATCACAGGCAATTCCAGAAATTTGGTCAGACGAATCAGAAAAAAAATGTAGTCAGGGATGAAAATAGGTATGCATTGGGCTCTGTGGTCGAACTGAATGCGTGGGTCAATGCCAAAGCTTGGACGTAGTGCCACTGTCACTGTAATAAAATGAACTGCCTAATTTACCGAAGTGCATTTTGGTAGGTACCACAGTTTCGCATCATTTTCAGTTAATTCAAGAATAAAATGAAGCCATATAATATAACTAAGATAATGTCAATAGAGCCAATTGGTATTTTTTCGAATTTGTGCACTCTCATTTGGACGTCACATCAATCTGCTTCCCAAACCATTTCTTTCCCGTAAACGAGTCAATCTCTGTTTTTCTCGAATACATAAGTTTCCTCTAGATTTATATTGATTTAGATTTATAATTTTGAGCATGTTTTATGATTTTAATTTAGCTGTGACGTTGAGATAACATGAAAGAATCCCATATAAAAACTTGACGTGATATTTAACAAGATCACCGATGTTATCACTCAACCATGTAATTTTATATCAATGATGAGTTTACAAAATATAATTTTACATGAAGCAGCGTATAAGTATTTTTATTATAGTAATATTTCAATTTGATTTTATAGAAGACCACGTAATGTACCATATGGCTGTGAAAAGTACAAATTTAATGACAAATAAAAGAATTTAAAAAAAATTTAAATTAAACAAAGAATACTGAACCTGAGTGTATGTCAGCCGGGAGTGTAGCTTCTAAGAGGAAAATTTCAAAAAATGACTTTTTGAAAGAATAGTTGCAATACTTGAAAGTCAAGTTGAAATATATAAGTGTGATACATTCCAAAATAATGCTGGCTACTGTGGTTGACAACTAGTGATTGTATATATACAGTATGTACAGTATGTATGTACAGTAAGTACGGTGATTATATATCAATGATGCTTTACTAGAACTGTGATGCAGTAGAAATGTACAACAGAGTATGCTATAGTCATTGGTGCAGTGTATATAAAGGAATATGCCTGCAATAGGTTAAGAGGAAAACACCAAGTGGCTTTGGATGAAGAAAAGTAAATGCGTATTGGCTGAATGAGTAAGAAGTTAACAGGCGCATCAGCGAGCACTAACCGTGGGCGATGTGCGGTGGACGAGAGCTGCGGCGAGACTGGGTGGTAGCCGCTTTACGAGACGTTATCAAGGGCGAAGGGCCGTCTTATATCTGGCTCGCCTCAAGGGACGTCCCTTGCCCCCTACCCGTTCCGCCTGAATCTACTTATTTCAATGAATTTCCAGAGACCTGGAGGGGGAAGACAGCAGATATGATTGGATAGATCCAAAAACGGAGGAACCGACGTTTTAGATGGTGGCCTATCGTTCCTTATAGCTCAGAACGTGAACGATCAAGTTATGCCAAGCGAAATTCTTACAGCAAGGGAACGTAATAACAAGATGAAAATAATTATCCTTCATTGACGAACGTAGTGAGACTCTAATTTGACTCGGATAGCATTTGTCAAAGTGCGTGCGTACGTGTGTATTCCGCGCTACAGGTCGCAAATTTGGAGTTACAAACTTGAAATTTGGTAGGTAGACTCTTTAGACATCCAAAATTAGTTGTATAGTTTTTGGTGACAACCGGACGACAGGAACTTGTCGTCGGCGACGACGATCGTGGTCAAATCAACCAAACATCGAGTTCTGTATCGTTTTCAATAGTTTTTGTCACACAGAATCGACTGAAACCACAATAAAAGCTTTAAAAAAGTTGTTCTTGACGACAATTCGGCGTCATCGCCGTCGTCATTCACGTCAGTCATTGTGAAATCATCAAAAATCGAGTTTTTTACAGTTTTTAATATTTTCTGCCACATAGAATCGATTGAAGTCTTTCAGATGATATAAGATGTAACCTACGCAATACAGTGATGACAACATCGACGACGTGGGTCGGCACTTCTGAAAACTGTCATAAAATCGTGGTCATCTTAGTTGTTTGAAGGACCCTTAATCGAAGCGGATTACGTTGACAGCTAGATTTATCATTCTTTCCTTATTATAACCACCGTTGGTAGCGAAAATCTGTAGATTACCTCAAACTTCGTGAGGAAAGCGGACCCACTAGTTTAGCTGGTTGCCTATCACTCGTAATACCTCAGAACGTAAAATAGCCAAGTTATGCCAAGCGAAATAGTTATAGCAAGGGAACGCAATAACAATAAATAACGCAATGATTCTTGAGATTCAGTTTACTATTTTCTTAAATGAACTTTTTTAATCGACTAGGAAAAACAAATTAAAATCCATCTTTCCGCCGCACGTTGTCCCGATCACAAAAATAGCAGTAAAAAATTCCTTCAGCGTCAATTTCATTCTTTTGGCGCAATGTGTAAACGTATCCGTGTAGGAGTTTCTGCGCTGAATCTAATGGACACGTCAGATTTCACGTGTCATACATAGTTTGAGGCATGCAGAACAAAATCCCCGACAATCGCAAATTTTCCGTCTAAGATTCGGGCTGTAAGCGACATAACATGAACAATACACTTTCTTACAGACATTTGAATAGGGGAAAGAGAGTGCATTGATCATCTTACGTCTCTTATCTTGGACGGAAAATCTGGGATTGTGGGACATTTTCTTCTGCATCTCTCAAACTACGTATGACACATGAAATCTGACTTGACCATTAGATTCAGCGCAGAAAATCCTACACGAATTTATATACACGTTGCTCCAAAAGAATGAAATTGACGCTGGAGGAATTTTTCCAGGTATTTTCGTGATTTCGTCGGAGAGATGGATTTTAACTTTTTTTTTTGTAGTCGATTACAAAGGTTCATTTAAGAAAATAGTAAACTAAATCTTAAGAATCATTGTTTTCATCTTGTTATTGCATTTCCTCGCTATAACAATTTCGCGTGGTATAACTCGGTCGTTTTATGTTCTGAGGTATAACGAGCGATAGGCAACCTATCGTGGGCAACGTCAACGTCGAACGTTAGGCAACCTAAACTAGTGGGTCCGCTTCCCTCAAGTAGTTTGAGGTAATCTATAAAGTTTCGCTACCAACGGTGGTCATAAGGCAAGGATGATAAATCTAGATGTGAACGTAATAGGCTTGGAAGCAGATTTTAACGTTTTTTACTCCTCGATAGTCAATGAATGGGGTAAACCAGTCGCTTTTTTCCGCGGAAAAATTTTTTTTTTTCACCAGGCGCGAACTTCCTATTATCCAAAGAGTGCGTTTGTTCGAACAATTTTCGTGTGCAGAAAGAAAGTTATTGAAGATGGAATTCTGCATCGAACGATACTACCCCCAGCTCAATAACTCTTTTTCTCGATTTTTGACGATTTTCAACGTTTTTGCGACTTGTCACGGACTTACATGGAAGTGAGTAGGTGACCCAAACTTTGAAATATCGCCAAAAAGCAAGGGAAAGAGTTCGAGAGATAGTGGTGGTCTCATTCGATGCAGAATTTCTTTCTCTACAACTTTTCTTACGTACAAAAATTTTTAGATAGGTTTCAAAGGCAAAAAAGGAGGAAAAATTGTTAAAAATCGATTTTTTGGGTCAAAGAAGCGCAAATCAGCGCAAAATTTCCTATAATAGGAGCTAAACTCAAGTTTTTTCCTGAAAACCCCCTTTTCGTCCCACTGTGCCCCGCCCAACTATACTTAAAACAGTTTTTTTGACCCAAGAAATCGATTTTTGACAATTTTCCCAACTTTTTGACCATTGGAACTGACCTGAATTTTGTTTCTAAGGAAGAAAAGTTGTAGAGGAAGGAATTCAGCATCAAAAGGGATTACCGCAAGCTTACTCTTCTTCGTTTTTTGGCGATTTTTCAGATTTTGTTTTCTGCCCCTCACCTTACCACCATGTCCATGGAAGAGGGTGGGTCAAGAAAACTTTGTTCTGAAGGTCAAAAAGCGAAAAAAATTAACAAAAACCGATTTTTTGAATCGAAAAAGTGATTTTAGGTCTAGGGATATGGGGTATATTTAGAATCAGCGCAAAAGATCCTTTAAGAATGGACCATTGAGTTCAGCGAAAAAAAGTATGAATGAATTTAAAAAATAAATTAATGATAATAATAATAAAAAACAACGTGAGCCGGCGCCGCCTATATCGTTTCTCTGAACTACTGGACTGGACCAAAGTTGATGAAACTTGGGTCAAAAATCATAATGAGGACTAGTTGAACCTGAAGCCTCAGCATCACTTGCTGAACCATTAAGGGTAAAAATGAAGGGTTGAAATCATAAAGAATTGAGATATTGATAGCATTCGAAATAGGAATAATGTTGTTTCGGTCGTCTATGATAGAGATCAATTCAAAAAATCAAATGAGACCACCTGGATGACTGTACGTTCATCCGCTCGGAATCCCCAAAGCAAGGAGGAGCCTTCAAACTTTACTTAGGCAAGACCGTCATAATGAATATTGAGAAATAGTGTAACCGTGGTAAAAATCCCTTTACAAAGTAGGTACCTAGAACGGTCGACCACGTGAGATAATTACAATGGAAGTCACTTTTCATGAAGCCTAGTTTATCGTAACTTTCGCTACCTATTGAATGACTAGTGAAGCGTAGCTAAGTCTTTTATTTTATTTCATTTTTTTTTTTTTTCTTCCAGTAAGTGCCAATGTCTAAGCAGTTTTATTTAGATAACGTACAATACATTCCGATTAGCAATTTTCTGTAGACCGGTGATCTGCTTCGATGGACTATCTAAAACAGAAATAACAATCCAGTAACACTTTGCACCATTTTGGAGGGTGGGGTGGGGAGAGAGAGGGTGGGGTGGAGAGAGAGAGGGGGGGGGGGGATGTTGAAACTTAATAGTTCCAGTAATGCAGCATGATCATATGAGCAAATATTCGTAAATTATTGTATGATATTATGTTACATTGTTTTGAAATTTGAGCAATTTGAAAACAAAGAATCGCTAACCACCAATTTTAAGGAAAACAAAATCGTTCTAAATAATATTTTGCTTTCCGAAAAAGATTTTGGATATTCACCATTTTTTTATCAATTTTATAGCATCAATGGAAATAAAGTACATTTTTCAGCATAATATTGTGCATAAATTTTTAATGTTCTAGTTCATTGTTGATATACTTCTTTTGACTAAATTTCTGCTAAAAAATATAATTTTCACAATTTTTAGCCGTTTTAGTGATTTTTTTAGCATATTTTTTAAATTCGACCACTTCATTGTGCTCAAAAAGTGCATATATATATATATATATATATATATATATATATATATATATATATATATATATATATATATATATATATATATACATGTGAAAAAGCATTTAACTATAGGATTCATTTCAGAATGAATCAAAACGGATTTCAATGAAGAGATTTTTCGAAAATTTTAATTTTGAAATAGTTGGAGCAATTGCAATAGCTTCATTTTCTACGAAAATTTGCTAAAAGAGAATCAGCCAATTCGCAAATGAATAAATTTATAAATCCGTTTTGGAACTATTGCAGTCATACAAGCGAAGGTCCTTTGAAATAATGTCGTTTCTCTATCATTTACCATTACTTTTCAACTTTAAATCCTAAAATTATAACTTATGAGGGACACAAGATATAAATTCAACAGCGTCATGAGGACGGAATAACACAATGCAAGTTCCACAAAAAACTTCGAATATGCTTGCCAAAAAATAAGAAGAAGATTGATAATAAAAGAATCTCGTTTTTCCGACGGTAGATATTTTTGAACAATCTTTTTTATAGCTAGTACGTGAAGATATCCTTTTTCTCATAAACTCTCGATCTGAATTCGCGATTCTACAGCTTAGAGGAGGTTTTTAACGTAAAAACACGGATACCCTAAATTAGGAGTACGGTTCTCACATTGTGCGGATACAGTTGAAATACTGATGTTTATAGGATAAGTTACAGGAAATTTCAATATAGACTATGGATTGAGTGGTTTTGTGGCACTGTAATGTTCAACCGAAGTTTCATTTGGAGTTAATTAATTTCCATATTCATGTTTTCTCAAGTTTGGTCTAACGTTTTAGTAATATCTTTGTCTGTGAGAGCGAATACGTTGTAGCATCTCATATAAATTTTAAAAATTAATTGCAGTATGAAATTTTTTTGAAAGAAATTGCGGATTTAATTGTGCAAATACTTCAAAATGTACAAAACACTGAAGAGCGAGATTCTTGTTCGGACCTAATATTGTCAGTACAATACGTTCAAGGAACCACAGTACAGTAAACCGTGATCGAGGTTTAGACCTTTTCGTTCGTGTGTTGAAAGTTTTCTTTCTCTTTTGAAAGTTTCTCGCACCTTTGGAACGCTATAATTGGGGATATTCCACCCCGTAATAACCGCGTAGGGGAACTCCTGATAGCTGCATATATTGCAGAATTTAGGACATAACAAAGCTATAGAGCCTAAGGCAATTCACAGCAAATCCCATTGTCTGTACTCACCAACTACACCTTGTCTGTGCTCATCCAACAAGACAGACGTTTTTGGTGGGTGAATAGTCCTTAAAGCTCAACAGTTACGTAAACGTATTAATGTATTCAACGGGTCAGGCATTTCCAAGTCGTTTTTATTGTATATTTTCTTCTACGCATGAATTATACTATGGACCTGGAATTATACTATGGAATACTGAGTTGTTTTCACTCTACTCCGACCCATTCATGTAGATGTGACCAGATTTGTTTGTTACAAACACAAGGGGTGTCCTGGGCAGTTTGAATAAATTTGGCGGTCTCCCCTTCGTATAAGCCTTCGATCGAAAACATTATCCAGACCAAATGAATTCAAGAGACCCCCACATCGCCACATCCCCATGAAATTTGAAAGTTAAGTATACTGCGATGACGACACGCCATACAAACGAGCATGTGAATAATGAATTCCGGTTATGAGAGCCTATTTATCAATTGGATCGAATCTTCAGGAATACAGTCAAAACAGGATGGAGTGGACAGGTCCTATCACTCATCGACAAGCACATTTCCGAACACGGTTTGTCTACCAGAACAATAAACACACATGATCGGCCCCGTGAGCCGAAATCTCAGGATGCCGTAAAACATTCGTTTTTCAAAGATCCGTTTCTGCCACCACGCAACAAACTAAATATCAGTATGTTGCATCTTTTCGAATACCTTGCGAATTTTCGTATATAATAAAACTAGAGGAATAACTCAGAACTTTTAAAATAGAAAATTTTCTTAATCCGCTTTGAGGCATTCTGAAACGATTTATATTTCTTTCTATACTCCTTATATATATTTCTTTCCAACTTGGGTTTATTACTTTGCCACTTCTATAGACGTAAACAGATTTATTCTACATATATTTCCAGGCCTTTTTCCAGTTAGCTTATTTCTGCAAGAGGTCTAAATCAAGTTGGATATATATATATATATATATATATATATATATATATATATATATATATATATATATATATATATATATATATATATAGGTGTCCCAAAAACAATCTCAAAAATAGTTTTTTTTTTCAATCTTAATTTTTTTTGGTAAGGATCTCAAAATGACAAAATTGTGCATTGTGCGCTTCCGTAACGTGCGCAATTGACATCAACTTTGTTATTTTAAATAGGAATCCCCAGTTTTTATTACAGATTTAAATTATACGTGAATTTTAACGAAAAAATGACCCATGACTCGATTTTTCAAGTGCACGCGAACGGGCGCGATTCCGATAAAAAGTGCGCAATCTCGCTCTAAAAGCACAAAAATTGTGAAATGCTGAGTTTTGAGGATATTTAATTACCACATGTAATACATGATTTAGGGGTATTTTTTCGTGGTGAACCTCGTATTGATGTTCATTTATAGATATTTGCAACACCAACTTAGGAAATCACAAAAAAATCGACTAGGATTGCACTTTTCTACCGCATTTCCGCAAAGCACAAAGCATACTAAAATGTACCTTTTTTGGTGTTTTCTCAAGTTGGTGTAGCAAATATCAATCAATGAACATCACTAAGAGGTTCAATACGAAAAAATACTCCTAAATCATGTAGTACATGTGGTGACTGAATGTCTTGAAAAACTCAGTATTTACAATTTTTGCACTTTTCGAGCGGAATTGCGCAGTTTTGGAAAGGAATTGCGCCCATTTACGCGCACTTAAAAAATCGAGTCATGGATCATTTCATCATGAGATTTCACGAATAATCCAAATCTGCAATAAAAAATGGGGGTTCCCGTTCAAAATAACGAAGTTAATGTCAATTGCGCACGTTTGCGGGGGCGCGCAAAGCGCAATTTTGTCATTTTTTAAAACCTTAAAAAAAAACATTGTTACGATTTGAGCAAGGAGGGGGGGTAACTCTGCAAATTAACCGTATACAATTTGAACAACATACATTCCTTGTCTGTTTCTCTGTCCACAAATACTTGTAACAACTTTATTTCCAAAGGTTTCCTACTATTTCGATGAAATGTTCAGGGAACGTGCGGGTCAGGCTGTAGATAGTTTCTTATCAGTTTCATTTTTCCAAAATCAATAGTTCACTCTGCGCATGCGCAAACGTAAATTCAATCAAGCATAATTTCCTCAAGGCTTAGTATGTAGTCCGATCTCGCTCAAATTTGGACAATAGTTGGAGAAAGACAATTAAATCCTCTCATATCAATTTGAACATGATTGCAGCTGCTGTGCTTGAGCGAATTTGAAATCCTTGTAAGAAGCTTAATTTCATCAGTTTTCGTCCGATTTTGATGAAATATGCAGGGAATGTACGGTTAAGCTATAGATGGTCCCCTATCAGATTCATTGTTCACAATCAGTACTTCACTTTGCATATGCGTAAATGTAACATTTATCAAGCATCATTTTCTCGTTGCCTTTTGACGATTTAACTGTCTTGATTTACAATAGAAAAATTCTATGGAATGGAATAATTTATTTGAAACTTTTCAATGATTAAGAAACATTTATGTTGCGGATACGAAGAAGATTTGTGCCACATACAACTTGGCAGGCGTTTTTATTTTTGTGTAATACGTCACCATGGTGACGGAGATCTGTACGTAATCGTCGGCACCTCCTCACGCATTGCGAAACCACTACAGCTCGTAACTTGCATTCGATTTTCTAGGGAGAATTGTTGCTAGAGTTATGTGAGGCCTTCCGCCGATGCAAGGAAACTAAATCCGCCGTTGGAGGTTGTCCAATTTCCATGCTATACTTTTTCAGCGATGTGCGGGGGCCAGCTGAGGTAAACATCATGCACTCCTGCAATGGGGCTCGCGCAGGGTTCAACAAAGAAAATATAGATTGCGTTAAATAGTATTTTCATCTCAGTTTGTTGACCATTCGTAGTCACACATTTTTCTTTTCAAGTCTACATAAAGGTAGCGGAAGCATTTTTTCACATTCGGGAGATGGTCATTAAAAAATGTTTCATGAAGTTATTAGGAACTCGCTAATAAGTATTTTTTTGGAATGTGCTTGTTGAATTGACTTGAATATCTTCGTTCAATATCAAATCAGCTCAAATCAAATCTTCATTCAAACCTTCTCCTAACTTCCCCTTGATTTGTTGATTTTTTTTTTTTTTTTTTTTTCAAAAACGTAACGGGCATTAAAATGTCGTTTTTCTTCTTCTTTTTGCTTCCGAGACCGCAAGGCAGCGGAAGCTTTGTTTTCACTTTCGAAATGAAAAAAAATTTGTTGCTCCAAAATCAAAATTTCCACTCGCATTATGCGTTTCAGAACCTCCTGAACAAATTTGGTTCCGTGTCTGTCTGTCTGTCTGCCCGTCCACATTTCCTTGTAACAGCCATAACTTCCACAATTTTGATCTGATTTTAACCAAATTTTCAGAGATTGTGCGGGTTAAACTCTAGATAGTCTCCTATCAACTTTATCATGATCGAATCAACGGTAGCTTCTGCGCAGGCGCTAACGTGAATTCCTTGTGACGGTCATAACTCGGTCAATGTTGAACGGATTTCGGTCAGATTTTCAGGGATGATGTGGGTAAGGTCCCTTGAGGTCCCATAAGACAATCATCATAATTGCATTAGCGGTACGCTCTGCGCATGCGTGAACGAAATATTCTTGTTACGGTCCTTGCAACAGCCGTAATTTCCACAATTTTGATGCGATTTTCTTCAAATTTTTAGGGATCGTGCGGGTATAGCTCTACATGGTCCCCTATCAGTTCCGTCATGATCGAATCAACGGTAGCCTCTGCGCAGGCGCAAACAAAATTTTCTTGTTTCGGTCATAACTCAGGCAATTGTGAACGGATTTCGGTCAGATTTTCCTTCTTAATTTCAAAATTTTCCTTATTAATTTCATTTATTATATGTACCATTCAGCTTCCAATTTCCCACCTTATTAATTCCCTGATGCCAGAACCGGTCGTTTCTAGTTTTCTGGAATTTAATGGTGACGTACTGTGAAGGTCACGAGGAAGCTCATGTGCCATTTCCTTGGCAGTGTATTTTAATATGGTACTGCGAATATCAAATCTCCTCTTAACTCTCAAAAATGTCGCTGTCTTGCGGTTTTTTTTCTCTCCAATATGGTATAGTGAATATCAATAAATGAACATAATAGCGAGATTCATCTTGAAAAAACCGCTAGTTATTTTTCTAGTGATGAGTCTTCATAAATTTTCGTGTTTATTCCAAAGCTGCAATAAAAAAAAATTTAAAAAATAAAATAAAAATGGGGGTTCCATTAAATGGAAAAAAGGGGAAAAAAATCTGATACCATTGAGGAATTGGAAAATGTAAAATTTGAGGTCCAGGAAAAAATTAAGGGGGTTGGTTCCCATTTAGAATTTGTTTCCAAAGATGGGGGTGGTGTTAGCTAGCTGCTAAGACACCCAGTACATGGTGAACTATCGTTTCTTGGTAATATTCAATAATATTAAGGATCAGGCTATGCGCAATATCACGCTGATAAACCGGTGTATTATGATGACATTTAGAAAAAATAAGGCTGAAGGGTATACTAACCGGCACGACGCTGTAGGGTCTTGTTGGTAAGTAAAGCAACGGCGATAGAGGGTCCTTGAGACAGCGGCTAATCACGAGCATTTTCGGCTAGACCGAGGCTGTCAAGTCGGAGCGAAAAGAAGAACAAATGAAACAAAAGTCTCTAAGGCCGCGAGAGTCCAGAGACGTGAGATCTGGCTTTAGACTTGTCCACTACTGCATGGGAACATCAAAGTAGGTAAGTACTCATCTCCAGCTCAATTCGAGGTATCGAGCGTCGCCCATGTTGACGTCGAAAGGGGTTAGGAGGAGGTGGTGAGAGGAAGGGGGGGAAGGAATAATCGATTGTGGGAGGGCTTCACAACAATCAACCGGAGTTTGGTAGAAAATGTGTTTGGAAGCGACCTTGCCGCGACCCCAAGGCTGGGCGAGGTGAGCCAGGCATCGTATTGACAACGCAGTCTTCCAACAGGTCCACCATTCACTATCGTCAACCCCCGCGCGCACTGCAGTGCAGTTCTCCATTCAGTGTTAGCACATCCATCCCCTGCCTATCCATCTAAACTTTATAGTTACTTGATCGCATTACCAAATAACCGAAGTAAATAAAAATTCAGATATTTGTAGAAAATTAGAAATATAAATATTAATATATATTAGTTCACCAACAATCACCCGTCTCATAATCAGAATAATGTAGGTTTCACGGATCCTAACATTTTGGTTCATTATTTTTATTTATAAACATTTTTAATCGTCCAAGAACGAAATTTTTAACCATGTCAAAATTTGTTGGTTCGCGTTTCAACATAAGTAGACTGCAATATGACGTATAAGAGAGAGCCACATAAAAAATAGCCTGTCTGCTGTGCTATTCACAGTGAGTAAAACACCTAATTTATTTGGAAAAAACTATACTTATCGCAATCGGAAATCGCATAAGGCTTACTGAAATGCGTTAATTCGGAGTGTATTGGGGGTGGCATATTATGAATGTCGAGTAGAATCAGGTGAAAGATATTATTAAGTAGTACATGGAATTCAGGAACGTCCCTATGTCTGGTTTCCCCAAATTCCTATACCTAGGATAATATATAAATGTGTTTTTCGTAGGCGAAAAGGTTTTAACATGTTTCGCTATATTCAGCAATTAAGCACCGACTTTTTGTTCCACTAAAAAGTTGTAAAATAAAAAATTCAGCATCAATTGAACACAATTTTTTTCGAAATATATTGAAAAATAACGAAAATACAGATTCGCAGTTAGGTCGGTTTTTGCATTTCCCCGGCCACAACAATCATACACAACAGTTTTGATGTACAAGAAATGACCTGCTCTCCCGCCCCTGCGTGTTTCATCCGATTCTCCCAACCAACAAGAATTACCATCCTGTTGTTGTTGTTCATGTCAACAATAAATAAACATGAAGAGACGAGTGAGCTGTTTATTTCCAGTTGATCCACATATGCAAGTAGGGAAAGCTGCCTGAAGACTGGCATCGAATGTGTCACCATTCTCCTAGATACCCTCTGACCCTAGCTCACATAACTCGTAGTACCTACATACTCCCGGCCAACTATAGAACTTGATTGGTCACAATCAGCATCAACATCATGATATTCAAAAACAAACAGTTACATATTGCAAAATTTTGTTCTGTGTGAGTCTGCACTGTCTTCCCAATTCATGCAAGACGCATTAGTCCATAACTGTTCAACTGAACGTGCATATTCATGCATAATTTTTCAGTCCCTGGTACTATATTATACATGTCATTACTATTTGGGGAATAATTCATGGCCTCTTGCAGTCAGCTTACGGGAACAACTGACATATACCACAACCAGCCTTCTAACGAATCTTGAGATGTCCCTTCGATGTTTGGGAATTCCTTATGATTTTTGCTTAACGGTACTGCAACAGCAATTAAAGGCACAACTCTTGTACGAAAGTAAAATCCAGAAGCACGGGCATCTCACAAAAGAACTGTCAAATCTTCAAGGGATGTGAACAGATCGGTACGTTCCTTGATAATCCCTAATTATTGAAAGTCGAATTAAACCGCTAATTTTGTTCCTTTTAATAACATCATATTCAAAACATCACAAATATTCTCCGTCCCAGATCACCAAGGTCGGAAGACAAAATAAAACTAAACTTGGCACGAACTGGGATGCAACATTAATCACTTTCGTTCTAATTACAAGGTGTTGAACAGTATTTATGAGAATTTTCTACTAAGCGATCACATTATAGAAATGGGGATATCTTTCGAACTACTTGAGCGGATGAGTGCAGGTTTCCCACTAAAGTAATGGCCTTCGATGGCGCATTTTGAACTCCCCGCATTCCCTTTTTCCCGTTTTCCCCGCATATTGCTGTAAATATTCCTTGTCAGTTTAAAAGCGGAACAGAAATGTGGAGAGCAGTGTTGCCAACTAATCGATACAACAATCCCCACTCGTTCTATCCTTGTTCTCGTCAAGGTTGTCTCAATCGCAGTTTCCAATTTCTCTCTGGTTTCGCGTATTGATGCTGGCCACTATTTTTATCAATAATACAGATCTAAATAAATAAATGAATAAAAATAGGTAACAATTTCAAAATTAACCTTAACGAACAAAATTGACAAATTAGGTATCAAATCAGTTCCGAATTGGCAAAACCAAACTTATTTAGTGAGTATAGTGCAGTTGTCAGTGCATTTCATAGAGCACTATGAGATCGCACATATTCAGGTTAGCGATTGAACTATATGACTCCCTCATGATCTGAGTTATTTAATAACGTAATTAAACCTACTTTATGTATATATATATATATATATATATATATATATATATATATATATATATATATATGTGTGTGTGTGTGTGTGTGTGTGTGTGTGTGTGTGTGTGTGTGTCATTCCAGACGATAACTCTCCTTAGGATTGAGATAAAAAACCCATTCTTATGCCCAAAAATCAAGCATTCCAAACAAAAGGATGAGTTCGTTAGCCATCAATTTTTGAGTACATTAAATTGGTCAAACTTCGAAAAATGTACTACAAAAATCACTAAAAGTGGCTAAAAACGGCCAAAAATCGTTAAATTTATAATTTTTAGCAGGATTATAGTCAAAACTAAATTGTCAACGATTAACTAGAAAATTTAAAAAATTTTGCTCAAAATTATGCAGAAAAATGTACTTAAATGTCATTAGTTTTTGCTAAAAAAATCTACTAAAACTGCAAAAAAAATCTGATCTCATCCAAAATCTGTTTTCGTTTTTGAAATAGGTTTCAACAACTTCTTCGCGAATGATTTAGTTCGTGTGTTATTACTCGTTGTTTAGTTGGTTAATGGCCATTGTAAATCGTTACTACTTAAGAATATTATTCTTTGTAATTGAAGTTAAAAAGAAATTTTTATTTTCTCATAAAGCTATTCAGATCCGAAGACAATTCAAACCAAAAGCTCCGATGCGTGTTTCGATTATTAGACTGACTCAGACGATGGTGATGTAGAAGTGACTCATATTTATCTGATAACTAGAGTCGAAATAGGAAATCCAAAGACAATTCAAACCAAAAGCTCCGATGCGTGTTTCGATTATTAGACTGACTCAGACGATGGTGATGTAGAAGTGACTCATATTTATCTGATAACTAGAGTCGAAATAGGAACAGACATTTCATCGTCTTTATTTTATGGCCATTGCTTTATTATAGTGCGAGTAGCGCGGTGTGGCAACGGTGGCGAATAGCCAACTTGACTAACCATGCGTTCAACACAGGGGTTGAACGAAATCACCAACTGGCGGAGACTCCTTCGGATCTCAAATGAACAAGCTTCTCCTGTTCTTCAGAAAACTGTTGCCCGAAAGATTTATCATGACGTAAAAATGATCTGCTGAGTTTCATAACCGTTTTTGCTACATATCTATTTATAATAATGTCATTCTGGATCTTAACATGTCAGTTTCAATGATATATATAGGTGTCCTTAGAGAATCGCTTTAAACGATTTTTGTTTTTTAGGCTACAAATTTCGTATAAACAAATTGCAATGACATGTTACTGGCTCATCCCCGGCCAATAAATGATTTTTAAGCCAAATTTCTTTCATGTTTGGTCCAATACTTTTTGGGAAAAGCTTCGGACGGCGTACGGCGGATGGACGGATTTTTAGATTCCACGCATCTTGAAACGTTAACCCACAAATTTGAAGGGGGGGGGGGGGGGGGTAAATGATTTTTCTTGGTCGATTAAAAATGTTTATTATTGAAAATAATAAACCAAAAGTGCAACCGAATGGTACCTAGCGGATATCGGCTATCCTTTTCTATATTCTCATTTTTTGGGAATCCAACGACACTTTCTCTTAGGAAATTCAACGTTCATAAAAAAAAATAAAATAAAAAATAAGGTCAAAAGTTGAAATTGATAGAGAAACATGGGTTTCTGAAGCAAAAAGCAAGGTTTTATTTTTTTTTAAAAAAAAAAAAAAATCATTTTTCAAAGACGGATTGAGATAGAAAATAGCGCTTAACGCGCTTAAATCCATTGGTAGTCGTTTCACAATCAAAGTACACACTTCCGAATCCATTCTGTATAGAAACACACACATGCACTCACTCATTGAGTAGGTATGAATATACTAGTTATTATTCCCTCCCTTCCTTACAATCCCAACGTTGAGAAGGCTAATCATTTCACCAAATGTAGTTACTGAGTTACTGTAGTTCTGATATGTAGTTATTTAAGCCTGATTAATAACCACCATTACAAGTAGGAAAAAAAAGTAGTAATAAATTTCTATTACTGGTTCACCAACAAGATACCGTTCCACTTTTAACCTTAATGATGTCCAACACAGGTAATAACGATTGGTATTTTCAAAATTGTTCCAACACCGGTATAAATACATTATTCGTACACTAATAAGGGATAAAACAATTCGTGCGACAACATTATTCATGCCTGTACTCGAATCAATCTACAGAGCAAAAGCAAGAGAGGGACTATAGTAGGGGTAAGTAGTGTCTACGTGCAAAATGTTTGTGCAAGCGAGTTAGACAAAGTTTTATGAAAACCTCAACGTTATTAATAATTTAAACCATTTGGAATCTTAATCAATGGATTGTTATTGGCAATTTGAATATCAAAGTTTGCCGATTTGCCGAAGTTCTATTGCACGCAGTTGAGGGGAAGATACACAAGAAAAAGGTTCATGCAGACGGGTTGTCACACAGTTTCAAGGGAAATGCTTTTTAAAGGAGAGCAGAACCTGTCTCGGGAATCATATCAAGTTCTACTCTATTGGAAAAGTACTGATTTAAAAATTCAATATAGAGTATAAGTATTATTCGGCCAGATAGGATGGTCAATTGCTTTTGACTTGACATCTATAATTCGCAGGAAGCTTATATATACTGAAGTGCATAAGAATTTAGTTAGATCCGTACAGAGAATTTAATCGAACATTTAATAATTTTTTTTCCCAAGTAAAAATGGAAAATGAAATGAATAAATAATCGAGATTAATTAGTAAGCAAGCAATCCCAAAAATTTGGCTGAACATAGAACTAGTTTTAAAACACCGAATAGAATACGAATGAACGATAAGGGTGAATGAATGGGAGAAAATTTGGGTTGGGTATCAGTAATTTTCCATGGACATTCGTACAATGAGCGAACATATTGGACGTGGGTCTCAAATTTAACATGCAATATATCAAAATACGTGCTACGAGTGGGAAAAATGTTGGTCCCCGACGCGATACCTATCATGTGACGAGAAAATGATATTTTGGAATGCAATTCTGGTTCCTGCCAAAATTAAATTTTCTAGGGCAGGTTTGGGTATATATATATATATATATATATATATATATATATATATATATATATATATATATATATATATATATATATATATATATCACTGAGAGGTCAGGGGTCAGGACTAATTTTTCTCCGACATAATGAGGTTATTTGCTCTAGTCAAATGGCAGAATGAGAGAAAGGATAAGAGAAGTTCATTATTATCCAGAAAAGATAAGTTGTAATATTATCATAATCAAACCCTTCCTAGCTCATGAGAACGTAGCTATTTTTGTGAATGTAGAGGGAGATTGGTAAGGGAACAGTAAATACCAACTGATAATTATTGTCATTTCGAAGGGACAGAAGAAGATGACGAATTGATAAAAGTCATTTGGAAAGTTTTAGAAAGTTGTTCAACTGTATGCGATTACGCCGTTCTAAATGGTCCGTGATTTATGATGTGCATGACATCATATTCCGTCACTTTCAGATATCTGAAGGATTCGAAGAAATTGAAAAATCTATAATTAGGTGCTGATACACTGAGTCACTAATAAGTTGTGTTGGTATTAAGTAGAGTGGGTATAAGCTCAAACAATACAGATTGAAGAGATGCATATTATGTATTTGTGTAACATATTTACGTGCGTGACATTAAGTAAGGATGAAATTAGACCTCTAAACGTGAATATAAATTGATTCAACTTACCAAGGGGACATTGAGATTCCAATAATCTGAAACAGAAAAATTTAATCCTTGTTAGAATTGATGGCTTTCATACACACAAGGTTATCCTTAAAAATGTAATAATAAAAAATAAATGGATAAATAAATATAATTATAAAAAAAAAAAAAAATATGGGAGTTGCCAAGGTAGCGAATTTTCAAAGTATTCAATTCGTATCGATCGCTTGATTAAAAATTAGAAATTAAAAAGTAATTTCCAAAATTCTGCAGAGCTAAAAAAAAAAAAAAAAAAAAAAAACCATGAAAATTTAGTTTCAATTTCATCTTGCTATAATGGATATCTTGGACCATCTCGCGCAAAACGATACTCAGTACCTAATCCTCCTTTTGTTCCAAATTTCTCTCTTTTTTTTAGCACATTTTTTGACATTAATTTGAGAACTTTATAGTGCTCAAAAAGTTCAACGAACTGACCTCATATTTTGGAACGCTTGATATTTTTGGTGAATGAGCGGATTTAGCTGATTTCGTGGAGACTGAAGCTACTGCAATGGATCCGACAATTGTAAAATCAGTTTTTCGAAAATATTCATAACTCAAATCCATTTTTAGACATTCTGAAACGAATCCTAGAGTTTGACGCTTTTTCAAATGCGTTAATCTCTTATTCTCGATTCTGGGGGGGGGGAGAGATATCGCCTGGGATTTATAATATATAGTACAGAAAAATAGTTGAAGTGCGGCTTAAACCATATATATATACATACAAGAAATGTTGAAATTCATCACAACAATTTAATTTTCATTGCAAGTTCATTACACGAATTTAGCACTTAACCACAGTTATGGAAGCGTGCTAAATTCATTATAAGCTGAATGTTGTGAGCATCAAGATTAATTGAAAGGCCACAGGAAATGGAAATATTTCCGTCAATACAGAAGTAATCGTTGTTTCATTCACAAGATGAAATGGGTTGCAACCCACTGAAACAACCATTTGGAAGGAAACTGCCTTCCTATAGAATCAGCGGTGACATTTCTTGGCAGCATTTTTTTTTATAAAACACTTCCATGAAATATACAGATCATATCTTTCATAAAATAACATATTTTTGAAAAAGAAAATTCGGGACTAAATATTGAAGATGTCTTATAACAAATAACGAGCTAACATTTTGTGAATTGTCGGGTTACCTACTACAAACACCATTTGGTCCATTATGGTGTGCAGCTGTATGATCTATGAGGCTTATTCAACCATCAGATGGGGAATATATGTACCCACTTCAGTAGGTAATCAGTTGAGATTCGGTTTCGATTCTCGCTTAAAAATGTGTATTGAGATTTTTCGTTTAAGAGATCTTCTTCCCGAACGTGAGCACATTATTTTGGTGACAGACTTGGCAAAATTTAGATAGGTGTAGCAACCATCCTGTGGTATGTGAGTTTAGCCACAACCATCTCGATATTCCTCAAGTGGAAAACCACAAATCAAGTTAGTTGAGTAATAAATTCAGTGCGGCACTTAATTTACGTTAATGTGCCACAGTGCAACATGCAAAAATTAATGAGCAAGGAATGTATATATATAACTGCCCCCTGGCATTCCGACCCATAAGGCATTACTTTTAATAAG
>CM061051.1:42570140-42687640 GCA_030762985.1 Adelphocoris suturalis
GTTAGAAACTCATGTCTCAACAGCACACATATTGATAGAGTTGTATGTAGTTATTGCTTCCGAAACGGGAAAAGAGCTCTCCAAAATTAAATGTTCCACTCGCATTTTACGGTTTAGACCATTATGAATCAAACTGGTATTGTGTGTCTGTCGCAAATCCTTGTGTTGTAGTGGTAATTTCAACAGTTTTCATCAGATTTTGATGAATGTTTCAGGGAATGTGCGGATTAGGCAGTATATGGCCCCCAATCAGTTCCATTGCTCACATGTCAATACTTCACTTAGCGCATGCGCAAATATATACCCATCTAGCATTATTATTACACGATCTATTCGTACGATTTAGTTCAAATCGTAAAGCTTGTAGGGAAATGATCAATACATTACCCCATAAGTTTAGTCACAATTATTGTAGACATGTATCATTAGTAGCAGCTGACCTCAAGACCTTTTAACAAATATGATTTCTCGTTTTCATCAAATTTCGGTGAAATTTTCAGGGGCATGAGAAAACGATTCCATCAAGCATCATGTTCTCAATGCCTAGTTCACCGATTTTGGTCAAACTAGGAGGATACGTAGTTTTTATTTTTTATTTATTTTATTTTTTGTAGTTATTATTATTATTATTTTGTTTTATTTTATTTATTTTTGTTATAAGATAATGAAAATTAATGAATTTAGGCATTGGGATGCAGCATCTGTTGGGATTTTTGCCTAATTTTAGGTTAGGTAGCATACAAAATGATTCTGGCATTTGATGTTATTCTCAGCATGAGGAGTATGAGACGAATGACTACTACCTAGCTGTGTGAAAATGTCCGGTCGCGGCCATGATGGAAGCCTTGGTAGGTATGGCATTATGTAATTTCATTGGAGGCGTTTGGGATCCCGCATCGCTGGAACTAGTTGCTTAATGATGTTACAACGAAGCACCAATAGGTGTAGGTGTAAAATCAACTATTTTAATATAAATCAAAAAATAAAACCAATTAGTAACACTACTTTGAATTTAGCTCTGGTTTTCTACCATTCGCGAACGGATAGCTCCATTGAATCGTGAAAGAAAATAATAGTTTGGGTTCGGGAGTTACGTTTCATTCGGGCCACCTTTGCTGGGCAGTCAAGGCCGTGTTATTATTTTGAGGCTTTTCCGCCCGACAATCAACTCTCATTTTCGAAATGAAGAGTATGATAATAGTCTGCTACAGACCGTGACAGAAACAGCTAAATTACCCCCGGGCTTGCGTGCCGGCAATGCCAACTGTATCCCAGGGAAATAGGTACCGACCATTCACTTCTCATTGCAAAGTTTGTGGAAGCTTTAGATCAAGAATGATTGATATCTAAAGTCTCTGCCCTCATACCTTTGCTGTTCTTTATTGCTCTTCCTTTCCACGCTTATGTCAATAGTTGTCCTCGTTTCATAGAAATACACAACTGCAAGAACAGATGAGGCAATTTCGAAACAAAAACAAATCAATGGCTAAAAAAAGAAACCGATTTAGTTTCCATTAATTTAGCTCTATAATCCGTTGAATAATATTATTGTCAACACATTGTCAAAAGAAATTGCATATTCATTTTTTACTTATTTTTCATTCTGAACCAACCAGGGAAGTGAAAGCCTGGATGGCTTTCGAAGATGAAGATAGAAAAAAAAGAGTAATCTACCAAATGAAGAAGTCAACTCAAATTCTGCCTTTCAGACAGAGCATTCTTGAAATGTTTGTGTATCTCCATATCTATAGTTACTTCTCTTACGAGTGAATTTTCGTAATTTCTACTCGATTTCGATGAAAGTTTTGAGAATTGCATATTTTTAAGATGTATTTGGTCCTCTATAATTGTTTCTATACAGTTGAATATCTTTTTCTGGGATGGTACGAGTTAGACTCCTGATTGTCCCTGATGAATTTCATGGTATCCCTATCGAGAGTAGCGTGAACGGTAATCATCATTAAGGTGACATTCAATTTTACTGTTTTGTTATTTTGTTTATTTTTCTAAAAATACGATTCGGATTGTTAGGAGGAAGTATTTATTAGATTGAACCAAGACCTGTATTCTCTTAGAGTTTCTGATTTTAATTGTTCAGGTTCATTATGACGTTACCGTGACTACTAAGTCTGGGTTAACCATCTAATAAGTTAAAATTACCGAGACAACTACGACGCGGGTTACGTTGACTAAGACGGGTCGTGCGGTTCAGGGAGGCGGCGAATTAGGGAGGAGCCAATCGACCGAAAGAGGGCGTCAACTCATTTACACGTCAATACGAGTATAATACCTCAACTGTAGGCAGGGTGATGACGTGTGCGTGTGGTATTACCATTTACCACACTCACGAAATCTGTTCTTAAGAAGTGACATTCCTCTGTAAACGAGTTGTTCGAACCAGTTGTTCTCGAGTTCTCACTTCTGCGCCGAAATAAGAACCGAATGAGGCGAAACAAAGATGTTTCCTGCAGCTCTTAATCCAACGCACATGAAGTATGTTCCTACTATACAGAGTGTCTCCGAAAAAGGAATCACACAAAGAAGGAATTGATTCTCATCGTTCGAGTTCCTCGTAGAGATTTTCTTTTAACCGCTTAGTTTTCGAGTAATTCAATATTCTCGATTTTTTTCGTGTTTTCAACCTTATATCACTAAAATAACCATAACTCCCTCAAATGAATGTGATAATTAAAAAAGTCCAGTCATGCAGCATGACCCCATGAGCGAATTTTTGAAGAAATCTTCGATTATTTCGATTTTTGACTGATTTTTCAACTTTGAAATTTTTGAAAACTTGATACATATTCTTATAGGGAATTTTACGCTGATTCCGAATATACCACATGTTAGTATGCTGAAAAAATTATTTCGCACAAAAAATCGCAAAAAACAGGCTATTTTGAAATTTTTGACTACATTTTTGAAAATTTCAACCCGAAGATGTAATCCGATCATGCTGGCCAACGAACTTGAACTTTCGTTTTGTGTCCTTAACATTTTAAAATTTGTTTGAAGTTTCTAGCACAATTCTACGGACAGTTATCGTCTGGAATGACACATACATACATATATACATACATACATATATACATACATACATATATACATACATACATATATACATACATTCATACATAAAAAAAATGCGTTAAACTTCAGAATATGATTCAGAATAGCCTGAAACGGATTTCTGCATAAAAGTTTTTCAAAAAATACATTCTACAAATTTTGAGGCCAGAGCAATAGCTTAATTTTCTTCAAAAATTCGCTAATAAATGAGTACACCATTAGAAAGAGCGTTAAATTTCCTATTTTTCTGATATACCAATGGGAGAGAAATCCCGCTGAAAGTAGAATTTTGACAAATGAATCTTGTCAAAATTTGGAGTGCTATATAGCTCGGGAGCCTTGCATTGGAGTTTACCCGCAGAGACAGGAAAAACAGCGCCAAAATCTCACCTTTCCAACGGTATAAGCATTTTTAATTTCATCAGTCCTAGGAGGCGAAATCGCAGTTTAAATGCCAAAAAAACGTGAGATTTTCATAAATGAGTTTACACTACTTGGGGTATAGGCCGAGTTTAGTATAGTCTTTGGTATAATTTTCCACGTTGAATCAAATGGTGAAATACCCGAGCCCTGAATGATCAAAAACTTATTTTTTGATACAATACCCAGATTTTTTCTGGAACTCCTCCATTTTCCCGTTGTTCCGAGTTGTTGTGCTCTACGATGGTTGGTGTAGGCGGACAAAATTGATAAGAATGATTCAAAAATGTATTGAAGGGCACAAGAAAAAAAACTAGAGGTTCTGTTCGAAGTGCCCTTCTCGATTCTGCAAACAAATATCGAGCCCTTTTATTTAGGGAGTCGAACCAGCTGTGCTTGCTGGGTCGTTCCAAGCAGTCGAATGGATCCTCTCTGCCAGCTCGTCCAGCTGCCAATTCGTACTCTGTACACTTCATCATTCAGTGTTCCCCACCACCAATAGTCGAGGGGTGTTAGATCCACATGTTTGTACGAAATCCATGCTGATAGCTTGCGGTGAGCGTGGCGTGTGGATTTGCGTCAGCATAGATGGGAATTTCGTACATTAAAAATACTCGCGTGCGTAACGGTGCCTTCATCAGTCCACAAAACGTGATCACCACGGTGCAGCAAGTGATTGAGGTACCACTCACAGAACTGCACTCACCTTGGCTCATCAGTAGGTAACAAATCAACAGAAAGTAGGATTTTTTTTTTTTTTTTTTTTAAGTTGTAACGCACTGTTGTAGTAAGATATGTGAAAAATTCATCATCAATTGAAATTATCGCGATTTTCTTAGGTGGATCGGTCGGTACAGCCCTGTGCCATGGCCATAATTCTTACAGAAGGTTGACAGTTGCTTAGGAGAGCCTATCCCTAGTGGACTGTGCTTCTCCACCCGCCGACACAACTCTCGCACTCCGAAGAGGGCGAGAGCAACGGTATGACTCACCGTTCAGGAGCCCTTGCTCAGAGCTTTCCTCGCAAGGTACCTACAAGCCAAGGCACTGCAGGTGGAGGTGAACCTTCTAGCTGGTTCTCCCAGCTAAGGGAGCTGGTATCCAAGTTTATAGCAAAACTTACATGCCGAGACACATTACCAGGGTACAAGTCCCTAGTGATGCGATCTCTACCCCTAAGCACCCAGGGCCCCGTGTCCCAAGGCTGGGGTGTGCTCAACCATTGCCACAACGAACCCTACATCATCAGGGAGGCAGGCTGGTGACACTTTGGCATAGTGCCAGTGGGCTGGTAGCCGTCGTACCGGTTTTGGGATGGGAGATTACCATGTTACTGAACTCTCCGCTGTCTCCAGATGCCTGACTGGGTAGCAGGCCCGAGGGCAGAGAATTTGTACCTGCCCTCTAACCACTCTACCTTCGCCTGAGTGAGGATATTCTTCCCCAAACTCAGCCCGAACAATATGGGTGTTCAGAGGAAAGAAGCTCTTCACGAGCGCTTCAGTGCCCGGTGTCACCGTATGTGCCATGGCCAGCCAGCCTCGACTATTGGTGGTGGGTAACACTGAAAAATGAAGTGTACAGAGTACGAATTGACAGACGCGAGCTGGTGGAGAGAATCCACCACGGCAGTCGACTCAATAAATAAGAGGGCTCGACAATGTTTGCAAAATCGAGGAGGGCACTTCCAACAGAACCTCTAGTTTTTTTCTTGTGTCCTTCAATACATTTTTGAATCATACTTAACAATTTTGTCCTCCTACTCCAACCATCGGAGAGCACAACAACTCGGGACAACGGGAAAATAAAGGAGTTCCAGAACAAATCTAGGTACTGTATCAAAAAATTAGTTTTTGAACATTCAGGGCTCGGGAATTTCACTATTTGATTCAACGTGGAAAATTATATCAAAGACTATACTAAACTCGACCCATATCCCAAGTAGTGTAAACTCATTTTTCCTTCCCAAAACAACGGATTTCAATGAAAATCTCACGTTTTTTGGCATTTAAACAACAATTTCGCCTATTAGGACTGAGATAAAATTAAAAATGCTTATACCGTTGGAAAGGTGAGATTTTGGCTTGGGTAGATTTGGAATTTTATAAACTATTCATAAAATTTGCATTCGTCGTCAAAAACTCTCTATATAAATTCAAAAACTTCCCCTACGCTTCCCTAAGCCTCCAGACTTATTTCCAGCCTCCAGATTAATTGCTAGGTACGTGTGCAGAGAAATTATTAACTGTAAATTTAATGAGAAAACAAAGTTTTCTAAATAACATGACCAAATGCCATATTTCTTCTTCCTCTTCCTTATCTGAAAATAATGCGATTGCTACAAAGTCGTGAATGCTGTAATTCATTACTTCCAAACTGAAAGCTAACCAATTGGAAAAGGACGCATAACACTGAACAGAACAAACTGAAAACACGAACGGCATGAAAAGCACTGACACTGAGAAGTACGGTTATGTGTGAATGTCAGTGAAAATTTCATCACGGATGCCACAGAAGGCAACGAATCACGAACAACAACGGACACGGCACGACACGGATATATATGAATCGACACTGAATCAGCGGTACGCTCTGCGCAAGTGGGAACGCAATTTTCTTGTGGTAGCCAAAAGTCTGTAAATGTTGAACAGATTTTAGTCAGGTTTTCAGGGATGATGCGGGGAAGGTCCCTTACGACATTCATCATGATTGAATCAACGGTACGCTGTGCGCATGCGCGAGCGTTTGTCTTTCTATATTTCCTAGCCACAGCCATAACTTCTCCAATTTTGATCAGATTTCAATGAAATTTTCAGGAATAGTGTGAATTTAGTTCTAGATAGTACCCTATCAGTTTCATCATGATTGAATCAGCGGTACGCTCAGCGCATGCGTGAACATAATTTTCTTGTGACAGTTATAAGTCCGTCAATGTTGAACAGATTTTAGTCAGGTTTTAATTTTTGGTTACTCAGCACTATATTGTCATGATAATGGTAAACCGGTAATTTCTGAACATTTAATGGTGACATACTGTGAAGGCCACGAGGAAGCCAATGTGTCATGTCCTTGGCAGTGTATTATTACTTGTTCGCACACTTCCAAAGATAAAACCCAAAGTAGGTACCCAATTAACTTTTTTTAACCCACAAATTTGCGTAACTGCTGAACTCGCGTAATAATTACACTCTAAATGCCGCCTTCGTGAAGTCTACACGTTCACAAGAATGAATTTCAAAGTTTTTCCCTCACAACTGGATTTTAATTCAGCTAACTGCGTTATGCGCATATCCTGATTCGAGATTCGACATACTTTCTAATCTGCACTTGTATTTGGCGGCAGATCAACAACCAGCCAATTTCGTTTCCTTTTAAGAAACCAGCGAATCGTACCTACCTAAGTATTTTCGTTTCTTGGAGTAGCAACAGCCTGCTTTGTTACTTCGACTATAAAATCCAGCCTTTTATTAATTAAGTAAAACAAGCAAAGCATTCTCAGTTCTAGTAACACAAACGTATTAATTGTAGTAGAATCAGGCTGCGCTGCGAAGCTACACCGCAGTACTGCCATCGGAGGTGCTTTCAATAATTTGCTTATCCATTATTCTTCAGGTTATTCATTCTCAAAGCTTAAACGAATGAATTTCTTGTAGTTGGCGGACACTGACTAACTATAATAGTAACTAGCTCAAATAAAGACACCTTCACCATCAGATCGGTATCGTTGGACACAACTAATAATCGCGAAGGCAGACATAATTATTGCCACTATTCAGTTGAATTGAAACATTATGTTACTACGATATTATTCTTACGAAACAAAATTCTTGAAAAATGCAATAACCAAGTATTAGGTTGACATTAGATGAGAAACTTTTTGTGTAAGATAGATTGGTTGTTTAGATTTACCACGCTGGTTGAGACGTCATTGCGGACCTTGGAGGAAACACAAGGTAACTCCTGGCGTGACATCACGAGAATATGAGCTAGAGTGAGAGTATCATGGAAAGGTTTTTCGAGGAACCCATAAAAATCATTAGTTTCGGGGAAAAACGTCGGACGGCACAAAGCGTTTAGACTAATGTGTTTTAGACAAACGTGTCAACGAAAATGTGTTAAAAATGAATGTTTTCATGAAAAAAAAAACCTCTTCAGCATCCAGGGTGATAAGGAGGTAACGATTTGGAATGAATAATATTAACATGAGATAACCCTCTCTGGTTAACAGTACAAACTTGAACGCACAATATAGTGCAGAACCCCTAAGGACATTATCAGGAAACGTAAAACAACAAATTTTGAGGAGCGTGAAAAATTTATTTTTCTTGGTCGATTATAAAGGTTCATTATTGACAACGTGAACCTATATCAAGCTTCACTACTTTCTGGGTGAGTAGAAAAAATAGATGCAAATCATAACACAATGGTTTATTAGTTCTGTATTAAATAGCACTTCTAAGCAAATCATTTTTCTATAACAAAATATTGTACCCCGTGAATAGTATATTATGAAAATCCGGCGCTTCCCGCCTACCAAAAGGGTTTAAGCCTTTACATCTCTAAGAACCCCACAATTTTACGCGGTTTAATAAATGTCGAAATTTTTTGAAAGAAATGTCGTAAAACAAACGGTAGGTCGAAAACGAGAGGAATTAGCCCCAGCCTCCATAGGAATTAGCCCCAGCCTCCATAGGCCCCTTAACTGGTCAGTACGCCTGCGTGCCTCGTAATTTTTTTCGGGGTGTCCCAGAGGAGCTCCATCTAAATTTTAGCACCGTATGTCGATTAGGAAAGAAATTAGCCTCAGACGTTCTGAAGCTGATCAGAGTCTCTCCATACTTTGTCATTGTATTCTAGATGTCCAAAAGAAGTTCCATTTCTCACTTTTCTGGTTTCACCACCATAAGTCAATTAAGAAGCAAATTAGGCTCAGAGGTGCCTCAGCTGATCAGTGTGCCTACGTGCACTGATATTGAATTCTAGATATCACAAAGGAGCTCCATTTCAAATTTCAGATCCTCAGGTTGTCATCAATTAGCCTAGGTGCGTAGATATAGGCTCGTACAGAGGGAAAATTAATGCTCTCAATTAATACACCTTCACTTTTCACTATTTCTTCCTGATCTACGTACAATGACATTTAGGTTGGTCAGTACCAGTACCTACAGACTGAAAATTTATGAGATAAAATAAAACAGCTACCAATGCTTACTAGTCTATCCGTATGGACAATAGTTAATAAACTCGATTTTGCGAAGTCAGAATTTCATTGGAATTATATCAGCTGATACTTTTTTTTGTTTTTCCAAACCAATACAGACTCTACTCCCTAGTGGTCCGTCATTCATAGAATAGAAACATCGCTTGAAATTAAAGAAATAATTCACGTAGATGATTCTACAGTTGTGTATAAATTTTATAAAATACTGCTTGACAGTGAGAGTATCATAAAAATTTTCATTCGAAGCATGACATTCAGAAAAAAGGACTCCCAAAAACTGTCCTTTGTGTTTTACGATTTGATAGAAAATATCTACAGAAACAAATATTCTGTAGTAGGTAGACGGATGGTGGCGAATAGCTATCGGGTTTCAGCTTTGACCTCGTGACGGTACTGGAATCTCGTTTTACGTATTCGGATGTATTCCTGAGTTTTTGAAAGTAGTCTCCCCGCTCAGGAGTGATTGGCAGATCGCGAAATCGAGCCGTCAATCCCCGGTTTTCCTATATCCGTCCGCCCAGGGGCACTCTGTAACATGGCCTCTCTGCCGTGATCCTATTCCCTCGGATGGAGTAGAGGTAAGCAATCACCTCCACCGTTGCATGGTAGCAGAAGTGAAATGAAATGAAAAGAAAATGTATTCCGCACAATGCATAAGAAAACATAAAACTTCACATGCCATAAGGTGTGATAAATGTACGTGGAATTTCCCCATCGAATGAACTATCGTGCAGTGTTGAGTGGGATGTTGTGTCTGCTAACACATCGATTACCAATCACAATTTAGATTTACAATAACATATATGTTACTCAACTATGAAGATCGAGATCACAAAACATTGATTAGGATTAAGAAACTGCAGTAGGCATAATAAATTGTTAAATCTAACAGAATAACAAACTGATTTACAAACTATTACTATTGCAATTAACGTAACATTCCAGGAGCCAAGGCTGAAAATAGGTAGCAATTTGAGGAGAAGGTTTAAGCTTAGATTTTGGAAATATAGCCCAGTCCTTGTGAACAAAATTGTTTCTGATGTGTGTGAGAAGCAGTGTGTTTAGAGGATTCTTCGTTTGCGAATGCGCAGGGGCTACTTATACGCTGGGAACATTAAAATTCATAGGGGTCCATCTCGACCACATCCTTCTATGTTAACAAATCTCCAAAGGCCACCTGATCTAAATGGGTTTCCTCTCTTCTTATTCATTTATTTGTTTACCTAATTCATGAGCACATTCACGACTGATGAATTCAAGATCTTCAGATAGATAGGCGTTGAGATGACAAAAAGAATAATTCGAATGAATAAGTATGTCAACGAAATAAATCAAATGGGACACAGGTTTGTTGGAATTTCCCCAAATTGTGAGCCACATAGTTTTCAAGTTTTTTAGCTAATGCGAACGACGATGATTTAACTTTTGAGACAGAGGCCTTGTCATTTTGGTTTATTATTTTCAATAAGTAATGAACCTTTGTAATTGACCAAGAAAAGGAGAAAAATTAACCCCCCCCCCCCCCTCCCACCACAATTAAAGAAAAAAAGATACCTAAACCAGGAATAATAAACTTTTGTGTAATAATTTGCAGCGTTTTTTTCATTTTGTTTTTTAAATGTTTGTACTATTTCTATTAAAACAAAACAAAACAATAATGGAGAATATTGAGTTCTGGAATCCGGAATTATCTGCCTTCAAAGTTCTAACGAATAAAAAGCGTAAAAAAAAGCTATTGCAGTGGCTCCATGTTGTTAATTGAAAACCAACCGCTTACCCAGAGTTTAACGTATTTTCTCTCTCTCTCTCTCTCTCTCTCTCTCTCTCTCTCTCTCTCTCTCTCTCTCTCTCTCTCTCTCTCTCTCTCTCTCTCTCTCTCTCTCTCTCTCTCTCTCTCTCTCTCTCTCTCTCTTTTACAAATCTTCCCTCAAAGGCGAAGGGGGCACACCATTAAATTTAAAAATAAATAAAAGAAATGGGGAGGACACCCAAGTTAACCCGACGCCGGCCCTTGGGATCAAGGAAGCAGAAGGAAGAGAGGGGAGAGTGGGATGGAAGGAAGTGCCCCTATAAAATGACCACCTGTTCAAGTAAGAACCCCTCAGGACGCGGGTGGTGATACCAAGGAGCACTCCAGCTGAGATGCACGACTTGAATAACTCCGTGGCACTTTTCCCGCACAACACTCCGCGCCAGGACACGGTCGCGGCCATGACTTTGATGTTATTATTCACAAACACATACGTACGCACGCACGCACACACACAATATAATATTGCCAATCCATAAGATAACTCCCCTTAGGGCTAAACTAAAAATCCTGATCTTGAGCCACAAAAATCAAGCTTTCCAGATGAAAGTTGATTGGCCAGCACTTTTTGAGCACATTAAATCGCTCACATCATTTTGGAGTATATTTGAATGCTGAACCTCGTTATGATGTTCATTTATTGATATTTGCAACACCAACTTTTGAAAACACCGGAAAACCTACATTTTAGTACGCTTTGGGCTTTGGGGAAATGTGTAAGAAAAGTGAGACTCAGATCAATTGTTCGTTTTTTGTTTTTTCACAAGTTGTTGAAACATTAAGATTGAAAAAAAACCCCACAAATATTTTTTTGACCCGTTATTAACGATTTTAGCAGGGGGGGGGGGGGGGGGGGGGGGGGCACCCTGTACATATCAACTTGTATTTAGCCTATTCATCATCTAGTTGGTATCATTTTGTTTTTGGGGGTTTTTTTTCCGGTGTAGGGATTGAACGGTGTAGGGGTCATCGCTGTACCCCTAGTTTTTTCCCACGCCAAATTGCCAGTGGAGTCCATGATGACACGCCTCTTAGTGACGGTGGTCAACACGGCTCCCCTTAGAATCGCGCCTTATGCAGTGTCGCTTTGGACACTTCGTTCAATGCCGCTAATAACCCTTCTAGTTTAAATGTGCCTTAAATCATTCAATTTAAAAAAAACTTGAAGGGTGGAAGTGCAAAAGGGTCAAAGTGCAAAAAAATAGGAAACTCGTGGTTTTGCATTTTAAAGGTCTATGTGCAAAGTCAGGGATACGAATCAGGTACAAGTGCCATCGGAACCGTTAAATAGGTCCTTCAGCAAATCGGCCCATGGCATATACACCCTTTTGAAGTAGCACGTGTGGGGGAATAACATAGTTTCTGCTTTATAAAATTTTGAATGTCTACGCCGGCTGCAGTGCAAACTATATTACACTGCAAACTTGGTATGAATGTTCATCTAATCATAGGTTATCAGAGAACAATGTTTTTCTTTAATTCAGTCATGTTCCTTTAATACAATTCACGTCTAAACATTTGAACTGGTCTGCTGAAAAATTTGGCCGACACTTTTATACTTCCACGCTTCAGTTATTTAATATAAAACTCTGACTTTATAATCTGAAACCCAACCTTCAGGAAGAGCGAATGAATTCAGTAAAAAAAAAAAAAAAATTTCACCTAACAAAAAGTGAACGGCGCTTCGTTGATAAAGCGCTCCAGAGGTAAAGCGGATGAAAATGATATAAAATTATAAAATAAAGATGTAAAAATTAAAACGAGAAATGGAAACGAAAATGATCCAGAAGGAGGGCAAGAGGGGAGTAAAAGTCTTGAAGGTCATCGAGATATTGATCGAACGCTGGGAACAGCTGAGCCGGCCAGGCCCAGCCCTCCCGATTGACGCTAAGCCGCCAGCACGAGGTCTCCAACCGCCGCGCATTGATTGGAACGTCAACATCAAAATCCTATCACCTCGATAGATGAATTCAGGTCTCCTCACCGGCACTGATTTGTTGAGTGTAACAACTGTGTAAACAAAACCAATGAGTGCATTTGTCATATACGAAACAATAAATAGTGATCAAAATGGCTGAAACATACTGATGTTCCCAAACACTTGGTGGAGATCATGGAGAAAAAACGCTGCAAATTACTACACGAAGGTTTTTATTCCTGTATTAGATAGCCTTTTTACGCAGACTAGCTACTTGTCTACAATTACACTACTTTACAAAATTTAGAGGTGGTTTTGCATCCAGCCGGTGCTTGTCGGTTTCTTACGTTATTTGATGTACAGGTCCGTTCTTTTAAAATTTTGTTGTTGTTTTTTTTAGCCCGTTTTTCTATGATATAGCTTGTGTCCCAGGCACCTTGCGGATCGAAGCACTTCATGAAGTGTTAAGGCAGATAGCAAAGTACTCACAGTTTTTCATTGATAGAACTATACATATCATTCTAATCTATTTGCCCAACTAATCTGTATTTTACTAAAAGGATTAATTAAGGATATTTTTTTTTTGAGATGCGAGGTTGCGAGCATCCAGACCACCAAACTATACATGTAATTTATTTTTCAACTTAGCTATCTGCCTATACATTTCGTCAAGTGCCCCGTTCCACAATGTACCTGCGGCAGCTTGATTTCCCATTTTCGTGCACAAACTTTTCAGGATTTTTCATTGAACACACTTCCAGATTAAATGCCTTCCAAAGGTGCCTAACTTATGTAAATTCTTCCGCTGATTCGGAATATCACCTCAATTTCTCTATTAAACCACTTCCAGTCCCACGTTTTCTCAAAAAACTTGCAAAAATTGTGGGAAAATCCCAGTTTTTTTTTTTGTATATTTTTCTGCACACTTATGCACTCATTTATGCTAAAACCAACCATATATATATATCTCTCTACCTGTTATTTAAGCTGCTCAAGTCGATTGGATGAATAGGATAACAATAGTGAGCTCTTTGTTTTCAAAGGTTTGTTTACGTTGTAGGCGTGAGGTGGCCACTCTCGGCCTACGGGCTCAAAATAGCTAGTTTGATCTTTGTAACTGCAGTCTTCATGCCACCTGTCGCTCTTGTTGCTCCTGTCTTGTCAAGCCCATATCCTTCACAGATGAAACAAAATACATTTGGGCTGTTCATGCAGTTTTTACGAGGTTTTGGCATCCTCAAAAACGTTACATTAACTTCAAAAACGCAAAAGGACACAATATGAATCGGTGCGGTGAAGTGTTCTGTCGCCTCCCTCTAGCAACTACCTCTCATGGTCCCTCTCAATCATGAATTGTCAAGACAAGAACAACAAGGGCGACACGTGGCATGAAGACGGCAGATACAGAGATCAAAAATAGCTATTTTGAACCTGTAGGCCAAGAGTGGTCACCTCATGCTTGTAAACGGACCCCAGAAAACACAGACCTCACTATTGTTATTGTTATCCAATCGACTTGAGCAGCCTACGTAACAGCTAGATAGATATATTTTGGTTGGTATGAGTATACATTGCGTGCATTGATTCCCAAAGTATGATAGACAAGATGAGCTGATAGTTGAACCCGGTTTCGTCGAGGGTCATGAATTTTTAATGTCTGACAAAATAAATCGCACCTCCGTTATTTTCGCAAGATGTATGGGAGCGGAAAAATTTACACAAGTTAGGCACTTTAGAAAGGAATTTAATCTGGAAGTGTGTTAAATGAAAAATCCTGAAAAGTGCGTGCATAAAAAAAGTGAAAATAAGCTGTCAAACGGAGAAACGAGCTATTAAAATAAATATAAATAAATAAATTTTAAAAAATTTTAAAACCCTCGGATTCGTTCGGATTCAGCACATCAGGTAACGTAAGAAACCGTCTTGGACTGGCCGGATATGCAAGAACACCCCTAAATTTTGTAAAGTAGTGTTATTAAACATAGTCTACTTAGTACATTATTTAATTACAACTGCCTAGGTGTAGATACCTTCCGAGGAGGAATTAAATAAATTAACTAAAACACCTAAACATTACTAGTCCTTCTGTATTCAGCAAGAGCTGATATGCATGTTCAGTACAACAGAATCTATGTATGTCGTCATTCACGTAGGAACCCATCAACTGTAATTAATGAGGACCAATAGATGATGATAAATCAACGTTATTAACATTTCACGTGTGAGCAAGCGTACAGACTACTATTGATTCGGCGATCATGAAACCGTCTAGAAGGTAACCCGCACAATCCTTGAAATTTTCAAAAGAATCAGACTAAAACTTAGTATAGTTTTGGGGGTGACAAGGATTTTTCTCAGACACACAGACATTAGCTTGACACGGTACCAAAATTGATCAGCAAACTCTGAAACGCAAAAAGCTAGAGGGAATTTTGATTTTTGAAGACAAATTTCTTTTTTCGACTTTCCGCACGGACACAAAACTTCTTTACCTTCGGGTGTGAGGAAGCAACATGAACACATACTTTTTTACTATAAAGTAAGTTCTCCAATTATTTTAGACAGCGGCAGCACGAATCACCCTCTATAACGAAGGTTCCTACGAGGCGAACAAGCGTGATCACTCCACAACAGGCAGGCAATTGTGTTCCAATGGAATTCAAGACCTGAGGTTATTTTGAAGGTAATTCGCGGGGGTCCTCCTGACGTAAAAGGTTTGGTTGACTCTGGTTGGTTATGGCGAGGAACAAAAGTTGAGCCGTGATAACAACCAATTCGGCTTGATGCCAATCCACGAAAGAGCGTCATTTCGGCCACCGTTCGGCGGCACTCTAAGGCAATTCACAATCCCATTACTGTAACTATAGCCCCCCTCCCCCCCTCCCCCTCACGTATACACCATCTTATAGTAAACGTAGCTTAATAATGGATCACCAGACTGGAGAGACGATTTCGACAAAGAGACAAACAAGATAGAGAAAAAATTAATAATACACACATATATATATATATATACACACACACACACACGTGCACACACAAGCACACGCACAAAAATTCCACACACAACGCACAACACACACAAACACTTTTTTTAAAACAAAACTCCCCTCAAAGGCGAAGGGGTCACACCATTGAACTGAACAATAAACAAATAAATTAACAAAAGCCTAGGTTTACCCAACGCCAGATATAGGGATGAGGGAAGTTGCAGAAGGATGAGGAGGAAGAATGGGATGAAAGGAAGTACCCTATAAGGTGACCACCAGTTTAAGTAAGAACCTCTCAGGACGTGGTTGGTAATACTACGGAGCACTCCCGCTGAGATGCCCAACACGAGTAACTCCGTGGCACTTTTCCCACACCACACCCCGCGCCATGACACGGTGTAACTCAAGCAGCCTCTCTGCAGTAAGCCTACCAAAGACTAGCCCACAGGTTTGCTTTGGCAATAAGTTCGTGCTGAGCAGGCGCAGCTTCTGCTGTGGCTCCAATGGAGCCTTGGAAATACGAGCTAGTGCTTCACTAAGGTCACCATGGCTTGCAGCAATGGTGGCCACATCCATGAAGTCAACTCCAAGGTACTGTCAAACCTCCAGCACGGATCGGGTGGGGATGGGTGACTGTCAAATGACAAAACACTCCTCATCAACCACCTTCACCTGATGCTGGCAACCCGACGGGACCAAGGAGACTGACCCACACTTATCTGGGTTAACCACCAAACTACTCTTGGCTAGCTGCTCAGCGAAGGCATTGAGGGCAATCTGCAAGCCCTCACAGGTTTCGGTGAAGAAGGATGACTTCATCGACAAAAGCCAATGCACCTACTCACACCCCAGGGGCGAGATCAAACCCTATATCAGCTGGCAGCTTACCACACAGGCAGCTTACACCGTGCTGTATCCACGACCAGGTTGAAGAGGAGAGGTGACAGAGGATCCTCCTGCCGTACCCTGTGCCCAATGACAACATCCCCTGACATCTTGCATTGTGCCTCAATGACCCTCACACCCTGGTAGTACAGACAGGCAACATACTCAATTAAATGAGCAGGTTCCCCGCCACCATGAAGACAATCGGTAAGGGCAAAATAGCTTGCAGTGTCAAAGGCCTAAGTAATATTCTGAATGGCAAGATGAAGCTGCTGTTTTTTGATACGGGCCAGCGAAATGACAGTATGGAGAGAACTTTTAGGGTCTCTGCTGTGCCATCCGCTGGTGGAAATGCTCTCTGGACGTCACTGATGACACCAGCCACTTAGAAGCGGAATGTCAAAATGGTTGAAAGTGGAGGAAAACTACCAACGATATTGAAATCGGGTGGTAACCTCCAGTCCCACTTCCTTTATTTTTAGGGATGAAGATGGTCGGGGCACGGGTCGACATTCCCAGCGGTCTTCCCAACAGAAGTAAAAGGTTGAGGATGAGCAGCTTGACATTCTTTGGGGCTTTATTCCAGCGTCAGGCAGAAATACCATCGGGTCCAGCAGACGTGGAGTTTTTGACACAGCACTTATGTTCCTTGTCTTGAAGCACTGGCGTGCACATAACGCTGCGCAAGGAATCCCTGGTGGAAGCTGGGGGTACCACCGGCTCACCAGGGTTGTGGGTGGGAACACTGAAGAGTGGCTCCCAATAGTCCACAAACTCCTGGACCCGTTGATTGATTCGCTGCTCTGTGACATCCGCAAGGCACCATTGTAGGGGGAACCCCTCCCTGATGCCTCGCCATGGTCGCTTTCTCAACTTGTGGGAAGATCCTCTGCTGGTAGTCTGCAACCTCGTCTTTCAAGTCAACAGTCCCCCAGAATTACCTGGCGGATAAATTTATCCCTCAAATAAATTCTGTCTGGCAGATAGCGCCGTTAGCATCCTCATTGGTGCCCGTAGGCGACAAAATAAGGGCTGTTTACACATGGAGCTACCACAGAGTAGAGTAGGAGCTACATTTTCTTCATGGATCGATATTTTAAAAAACCGGATCTGACGTTATTTCCACAACAGTGTCTATCATGTTATCAAGCTCGAAAAAGAAGAAACCACCACATTTTTTGCCGTTTGTTTGCTTCATTTCCAGAGAGAAATACATATACAAATAGCGATATTGCAACCTGAATTATTATGAATGAATTATTGTGATCAGTAAGTTGTGCACTCGATTTCTTCTTCGATTTACATTAGAATGTGAAGAACAGTATCTTTGCCGAACCGAAACCTCAATAAAAATACGCACTCGTCCCATATTAGTAGGTGATCTACACGGGGTCTTACTAGGTATATACGGTCTTCTTTTCCATTCAACGAATTATGCTACTATAGAATCTTCGCCGTTGCTGCTATTAGATAAATCCCCAAATATATCCATTGGAAGGTACAAAAATAAAGACAATCAAACTTGAGATTCAAATAAGATTTTCGTAAATTAATAAAGTTGTTCGAGGTTAGAACAACTCCTCATAACCTTTTATCTCATTAAATTCCAGTTATAATTGTTATCCAGCCGTCCAGGGACCAGATAAATTAAAACGCCAGATAGGGTTTAACTAGGGGTGGATAAACACCCCCTATTGTGTTATCTAGAGGATAACAGATAAATCCCTCTTATTCATTGGATAAATGTGATTGAACCGACCTAAATGACTGAGGCTGAGTATGTCGCACGTTCTCTCGCGTCAGAACTCTTTCCGTTCTCATTCGAAACTCAGGAAGCGAAAACCGATCCTATCTAATTTATAAGTTCGACCCAATGGAAACGAGCTCCATGAAACAATAAAAAAGTCCAGTCATGCAGCATGACCCCATGAGCGAATTTTTGAAGAAATCTTCGACATTTCAGTCGCTATTGATCGTGTAGAGAAATTTTAGTTTATGATTTTGATAGACAAACATGGAATCAAATTATTAAAAATAATTAGGAGGTACTCATACTTTATTATTATTAAACTAATCTTGTAGATTTAAAGACAAATGTAGGTAAATATTCATAGATTTCGATGTCCAATGTGGTCAGTATTGAAGGCAGTTGAAATCTTAACAGTATACTATCATAACATCATCAAATCTTGACATAAAATAAAATAACATACCGACGTCATATGAAAGAAACGTATTTCCACAGCCAATCGATGATGAGGCTTTATATTACGAGTGATATAAAGTCAGTTGCATTCAAATCTAGTATCCCAGACAAACTGTAGTCTCTGTTTCGAACAAATATTACCGATTTTTACAACTAGCGAACGGCATTATTTCGATTTTTGACTGATTTTTCAACTTTGAAATTTTTGAAAACTTGATACATATTCTTATAGGAAATTTTACGCTGATTCCGAATATACCACATGTTAGTATGCTGAAAAAATTATTTCGCGCAACAAATCGCAAAAAACAGCCTATTTTGAAATTTTTGACTACATTTTTGAAAATTTCAACCCGAAGATGTAATCCGATCATGCTGGCCAACAAACATAAACTTTCGTTTTGTGTCCTTAACATTTTAAAATTTGTTTGAAGTTTCTAGCACAGTTCTACGGACAGTTATCGTCTGGAATGACACATACATACATGATACATACTCGTACATCTATACTTACATTAAAAAAAATGCGTTAAACTTCAGAATATGATTCAGAATAGCCTGAAACGGATTTCTGCATAAAATTTTCTCAAAAATTCACATTCTACAAATTTTGAGGCGAGAGCAATAGCTTAATTTTCTTCAAGAATTCGCTAAAACATTAACGAATAAAACACCATAAAATCTCTTATCATATTTTTACCGTGCCTTCCTTCAAAACTAACTACATAAAACGTCTGCATAGTTAGGTGTGATGGATCCTAGTATCCGTTACACAACTGTATAAGTCATTGAAATGCTTTGTTACCCTAAAAAATTCCATAGCGGAAAATACTGAACCATGATGTAGCGTAAAACGTCAAACTCCGTCAATTAAGAAACGAGAAAAAAGTGCTTGATGTAATAACGTTTGCGCAAGTTCAGAGTAAAGTTTGATTTGAGAGCAACGAAATTGGCAAGGGACCATCTATAGCTCAACCCGCACATACCCAAACACACACACAGACAGAAACTCTCACAGAAAGTGAAATCTCAATATTTATACTTGATTGAATTATTATATTTGATCTTACCCATTATGGGTATATTAAACTCATAATCTTTCAGCTGTAAGTTTCCTTTATGAAACATCGTGAGTGAGTTGATCTCACATATTTAATGAGGGTGATTGTGAAAACTTTATCTGTTAGTATTTACAGTGAATCATATTGGAAAGGCACTTTGGCCTCATTCAGAATGGTCAACACCCATTTCCTGAACAGAAATACAAGTCCTTCGATAATTTTTCCATCCTCTCTGCAATGTGCGACTACACAAGAAAACAAGAAGCTTAGAGCAATAGTAGAACTAGTGTGCGAACGAGAAAATGCAAACACGGGGCTAAATCTGTTCTCTGACGCGAAGCACAAAAGCGAAAGGTTCTTCGGGGTATCAGACCTTAAAATAAACCTACAAATCCACGTAAATACCAAACATCTGAAGAATGTGTCCCATCTCGTTCATTCCACTACAATGGGATCTCTAGGTAACTGTTTCTTAAATGAAAACAAGAGGAACTTGGTAAGTATAACTAGCGAATTTTTGTAAAAAATGAAGCTATTGTAATGGCTCCAAAAAGTTTAAAATCAAAGAGTTTAACATTTTTTCATATATACTCGTATATTATGTGTGTGTGTGTGTATGTGTCCTTCCAGACGATAACTCTCCTTAGGATTGAGATAAAAATTCCGTTCCTGCGCCGAAAAATCAAGCTTTCCAAATGAAAGCACATTAAAATGGTCAAATTTCAGAAAAGTGCTGAAAAAATAAATAAAAATAGTAAAGCACTATCAAAATCGTTAAATTTGTATAGTTTTTTAGCAGAATATTGCTCAAATAAAATTTATTAACTATAAAATGGAACATTGAAAAATTCATGTGCATAATTATGCTGAAAAATGTACTTAAATTTCATTAAAATGTGCTTTTTTAGCACATATAGATTTTTTATCTATACTCCAAAAAAGTTGAAAATCTGAACCACTTTTTGAATCACAAAATAATATTTAGAACGAGTTTTTCCCATAACATTGGTTGTTAACAATTTCTTTTCGCTCCAAAGTCCTTAATTTTCAAAACAATGTAACATAACGTAGTATGATAATTTACGAAAATTCGCTCATACGATCATGCTGCATGAATGGAACTTTTTGGGTGTAACAGAACATTAACCTCATATAGACATGCCACCAGCATAATTCACAAACCTTTGAAATGCATAAAGCATGGTTTATTATTTCCAATAATAAGCCTATGTGATCGTATAGCAAAAAAAGTTTTATAAACCCCCCTCAAACTTTGTCATTTTACGTTTCAAAGTGCGTAGAATCCAAATTTGCAATGTCCGTCCGCCGTCCGCCGTTCGCCGTCCGCCGTCCGGGCCATAAAAGGCCTTAGAATTGACTTAAAAAATCCGTTCTTTCGCACATAGACTCCACTTGGGGTCTAGTTGGTCCTAACTTCCCGCCAGCTCGATCGCTCCACACCCATGGGTGCTATGAGCCAAAAATAGGTGAAAAAGTGTCTTTTTCGAGGCATGAATATATGTTTTTTTCTAGGTCGAATTTGAGTGTTAATACCAATGCTTTGCCTACGCATATTTAATAAAATATCCTCTCGACTTTTCGTACGTACATAGATAATAATATTATTAAGGCAATAATTATTTGAATAGATAGGAGCTCAAATCGAGATATATAAATATGCGTATATAATTATAAAATTATATGTTGTGGCAACTCGAAATAGGACACGCCGAGGTGTCTGGACGGGCCTTATGACGTACGCAAGCCAACTAAAACTACGATCACCCTCAATTGAAAAAATAATAAACCTTTGTGAAATAATTTGCAGCGTTTTTATGATAAAAGAAATTCATCGTATTGTATACGGTCAAATTGTTTTGAAATTTGAGGTTTTTGAGTGTAAGGAAATTGATAACAATTAATTTTATGGCAAAAAACATATTCTAAATAATAATCTCCTATTTAAATAGAGGTTTTGAATTTTTAGCTACTTTTGCAATTTTTATCGATTTAAATTACACAATTCATGCATTAGGTCATGAACAATAAAAATATTTTCAATTTAGAATTCTTTTATTTATTTTTTTCAATAAGATTATTTCCTCTTGATTTCAGCGAATTCTTGAAGAAAATACAACTATTGCAAAGGTTCCAAAAATGTACGAAGTAAAAGTTATCAAAACTGTCGTGATTAGAATCCACTTTGAGGCATTCTGTCACGATACCTGAAGTTGAAAAACGTCACTTTTGTACATTTTAGTAGCATATGAATCAGAGAAAGTTTATCAACTATGATCTCAAACATTAAAAAATTCTGTAAAAACTTTTGCTGAAATATATCCTACCTTAATTTCCATGAAAAATTTGTGTACAAAATTTTGCTGAAATATATACCTTAATTTCCATAAAATTTCCAACAAAATCAATAACGACAGTAAGCGTTCAAAATTTGTATAAAAAGAACATCATGCGATTAAAATAAGTTTTTTGTGACCAAGAAGTGCTCAAATTTCAAGAAAATGTCAACAAATATTACATTTTTGGATCATAATTTGTAGTTATTTTGGCATTTATGGGTAATTATTGTATTATATTTATGTTGATATTTGAGCACTTTGAGTGCAATGAAATTGTTGACTATCAATTCTATGGCAAAAACACAGAAACACACAGCACACACACACACACACACACACACACACACACACACACACACACACACACACACACACACACACACACACACACACACACACACACACACACACACACACACACACACACACACACACACACACACATATATATATATATATATATATATATATATATCCAGGAATCGATTCAGAATGCCTCAAAACGGATTTCCAACAAGAAAATTGTGAAAAAAGTATAGGTATTTTTAAACATTTTAGACGCATTGCAATAGCTTCACTTTTTTAAACAAAAATTCGCCAAAAAAGGATAAAAATCCGAAAGTGTGATCATATTGTCATTCTGCATGATAGGAACTTTTTTAATTAGGAACTAAATTAGCATCATGAAGTCGAATTACTCTCAGAGAGTTTGATGTTCTGAAACCAGCAAGGACTAATAAATCATCACGACTGCGTTACATCGTACGTGCAGTAGGGGGAGTGGATATCTAGTATTAAGTTCGTACTCGAATAGTTATGTGAAATTTGTTACCTAATGGGGGTACTCGAAACAGAATTTGTGACCCTAACCTTCGGTTGATTTTGCAGCCGGTAACCTTGACAACGACAGCGGTAATTTGGAGCGTTAATATTGTTGTCTCATTTTAACAAGTGAAAGGCACCTCAATGATTTTATCTGAGCTTTTTTGTTCCTGATAAGATATCGTACCTGTTTAAATACCCTTATGACTAGAAATGAAGATTTACGAGTGTTATCGTTCGACCGATGAGGTGTTCTCTGAAATTAACTGTCTACGGTTGATGTGATGGATTCCAATAAACTGTGTTTGCCTTCAATAATATATGAGATGGCTATACTATCATAATTTTAAAAGTTTCTGATGTTTTCTGCTGTTCTATGTTTTCAGTAAAGGACGACGTAAATTCTCGAAACGAGGCTGCACAGATGAAGCGCCGGTGTAGCATCACACGCTTTACATTTTACACATGTTTACAAAAAAACAAAAAAATAATAATAATAATCATGTTTCGTGACGGTTATATCATTTTTTTATTCCTTTTTTATTCTTTATTCTCATCAGGATTTTGAGGTATTCTTGAATTCGTCCAATTTTCGGCCCAATGCATCCATTTTTGCTTCCGAGTCTACAAACAGGTAGCGGAAGATTGTTTTCACTTTCCAGAGAGAAACAATGTTCTACTCCAAAATAACCATTCGCGCTTCAAGTTTTAGACTTCCGACTTTCTGTGTGTGTGTGTCTGTTTGTGTGCATGTGTGTGTGTTTGTGTGTGTCTGTCTGCCGGTCCTTGAATCTGCAAATCTTTGCAACACGCATAAATTGTTATTTTCGATATTGATTAAATTGTCTGGGAAAGTTTGGGTGAGGCCAAGGATGGTCCCCGATCAATTTCATCACCCGAAAATCGAAAGCTTTCACTACGCACGCGCAAACGTGAAATTTATCAAGCGCCATTGTCTTATGGTCTATTAGTCCGATTCCGCTCGGATTTGGAGGCTAGTTAGTAAATGGCAATGCGATTATCCCATATGGTTTTCATCCCGATCGTATCATTAGTGGCTGCTGCGCATGCGCAACCCTAAAATCAAAGTAATTAGCATAACCTCTACAGTTTTCAACTGATTTCGATCAAATTTTCAGAGATAGAATGGTTTAAGTATCTTCCAAGATTATTTAAAAAATTCCAATGAAACAGACCTGTTGACGGATGCGAGGAATGAGCGGATTCTATGATTCTGAGGTGGGTAAGAATTCGATCGAATTGTCGGCAGTATTGCTGTTATTATATCTATGTATTTATTTTTATCAGTATGTATTTTTTAATATTTTTTTCAAATAGAAAAGCTATACATTTCTAAGCTAGAGATAAACGGTTAATGGAAAAATAAGATTTGAGTAAATCTCGCTCATGGTTGGGACCATTGATACGTATGTTTATATCTTTACCCTACGTTACTGGAAAAAAGAAAAAGTAGAGGAAACAAACCTGGGAATGACAAAATAACATTTAGCACGAGGTGGTTTGGAGAAGAAATTTAAAAAATGTGAAATAAAATAAAATGATAAAAATCATACGAAACATAATGGGGAACTTTCCTGTGTAGGAAATTCACACTTTTGACCTCCGATTCGGATTCAGCACACCTGAAACCCCCCTAGTAACAATTTTCAGCTCGAAAGACCGTCAGGCCACGTCAAGGCTCTAAAGAGTTAGGCCAATTATTGGCTAGGATGATCAGGCGTGACATGGTAGTGCTGCAGTGCCAAGGGTTCCTCACAGGCGAGCGGGGGCTGTGACGTCATCGTGCAAATGAATTTAAAGTGCCGTATTACTGGTCGGATACCCAACATATCGCACCTTTTCGGAAAACTCTCGCTCAGATCTTTCCGTTGGAAAAATAAAATATAACCATAAAAATCCCCTATTATAGAAAAAACTGAAAATAGAGAATTTTCAGCCGATTGTCGGAAAAACATTATCAGATTTTTGAACACTTTGGTTGTTGATGGATGTTCAAATGTTTACTCGTTCATATCACAAGTGGTGAATTAAGTGTGTGAACAAAGTGAACTTATAAGGAAGAAACTTATACGTGAAGAGACAACACTGCTTACCCGACATTCGAGTAAATGTTAACACGCAGCTTCGACTGATGGAGCAGTTCCAGAATAATTTCTGTTCAATTAACATGTGTTATTCTTCTTGGAACACGCCTATACCACTCAAGACGGGTTTGAATCTTCCAAAAAAACGTGAGTTTACACAGATTTTTCTAGTTTTTTGAAAATTTTGTGCAAATTACATCACTTGGGGACCTGAAAAAAATTGGGCTATTACTTGGACTATTTTTGAATCGAATGAGACCATCAGCAGCTCTGGAGGTGTAATAATTATTTATTTTTGCTATTTTTTCATGACCCGGAGGGTCGAATAGACCATATTTTTAATTTTCAGTTTTTTCATCAAATTGTACTACCCATAAAGTGATGTTCAAAATGTTGTTCTAAAACGCCCCTTCAACATGTTTTTTCGTCAAAAAATACCGAAAAAACGTGTTATATGTGAATATACTGAGAAGAAATAAGTTGACGAACAAAGACAAAAAAAAACAAAAAAAAAAAAAAAAAAAAAAAAAAAAAAAAAAAAAAAAAAAAAAACACGCGTTTTGTCGGATATGGAAGTAAAGGAGCGCCGAAATTGGATTTTCGGCTGGAAAAGTCCCCTCAAATTTTAGCCTGTCTACAAGTAACAAAAATTTAAATTAAACTCGTTCTCTTACATGGGAATCCCATCTTGATTATACCAGCTGGTTCGACAGCCGTAGTTTATGAGGGGATATTTACGAAGATACCTACTGTTTTCATTCACAAGAATGTCACGTTTTTTATCCCTGCCAAAAAAACGTTTTGAAAGAACGTCGTGCACCCGCAGGGTTAAAAGTCAGATAGTCTCATTCGATTCTTTGACATTTAATCAATTAATCATTAGAAAAAAATCATAGGTACTTATTCTTAATTTAAAGGTTTCCAAGATCCTCATTTTTTCAACATCTTCAACCTCACGTATTAGGGCTGATGCGGGGATATCAGAACTCGCTAGATCTAAACGAACAGCAATAACAACAGGAACTAATTTTGAGGGGGGATTATAATTTTCTCCATGCCAATGAGCGTTACCCACGTATTTTTTTATTTGAAAGATGAGATTGAGTTGAGATGAAACCTATTTAGTTTTTTCGCGAGACACGTGTCGTTGATTTTTAATTAAATTAAAAAAATTTAATTTTACACAAAAATTTACACCTTTAATTTTTAAAATAAAAGGTGAGGTGTAAGTACGCTATAAATGTTGGTCTATCGGGCAATAGTTAACTATTCCTGATAGAATAGTGAGTCACATTATCCAGTTTTGATGACGTCACCAGGGCACTTGGCTGGATACACGAAGTGTAAGATCCATGAATCTGTTGAGGCAACCTGCCCGGTGCACACGAGCAGCAAAGGACGCAGGACGCCGCGTCATTTTTGGAATATCTGCGTCCTATCTGAGTTTCAATGCACACGCGAATAGGCCATTGCCGCGTCATGACGCGACAGTCACTTGCTCGCCACCTACAAGGATGGATCTCTCAACCCGCGCCCAGATATTTAAAAAGAAAGTGGTTTTTGCTTATTTAGTACAAAAGTACATATTAAGTAAAGAAGAGGGCAGAAATCGGAAGTACAGAAGAAGCGAATATTATTGAAATTAAAGTACCTACGTTTTTCAGCATAATTTTGAGCAAAACTTATTAAATGCCCTAGTTAATCGTTTACAGTTTAGTTTTGACTAAAATTGTGCTAAAACTTATAAATGTAACGCTTTTTGGCTGTTTTTAGCCATTTTTAGTGATTTTTGAGTACATTTTTCGAAATTTGTCAATTTAATGTGCTCAAAAATAGTTGACCAACAAACTCATCCTTTCGTTTGGAATGCTTGATTTTTTGGCCCAAGAACGGGATTTTTATCTCAATCCTAAGGAGAGTTATCGTCTGGAATGATATATATATATATAAATATATATATATATATATATATATATATATATATATATATATGAAAAATGTTAAATTCTAGGATTCGTTTCAGAATGTCTCAAAACGGATTCCAATGAAGAACATTTTCAAAAATTTTGATTTTAAATTTTTGGAGCCATTGCAATAGCTTCATTTTCGACGAAAATTCGCTAAAACGTACCTACATTTCATTAATATTTGCTGAAAAATCTATAAAAACTGCAAAAACAAAACCTAAAACTCCCAAATCTTATTTGGATCACCGAATTTTATTTAGTATGAGCTTTTTCTGCCATAGCATTGGTTTTTAACAATTCCTTTCTACTTCAATTGCTCAAATTTCGATACAATTTAGCATAATATAATACGACATGTAATTTAAGAAAATTCGCTCATACGATCATACTGCATGACTGGAACTTTTTCTAAATAACATCCCCATACTCCCACATACATACCTATATATATAGGTATATGAAATTGATATGAATATGGATTTTGGTTGGTGTTGGACGAAAAGTTGGAAGGACCTCGGAGCTAGGACTCGGATTTCAATGAAGAATGTTGTTCAAATTGATGTTCAATGTTCGAAAATTGTTATTTTATTATTGCAGTAGCCCTATTTTCTGCGAAGATGAGCTAAAAACGGCATGTTGGGCATAGCATGTAGCTTTCTCGTATCCTTTGACAATGAATCAATGTGCAGAAAATTGAAGTTTTTCAAAATCGTGGCCGAAATCTTCAATATGTGGTTGCGCGAAATCTTGCAAAATGATGGTTGAACCTATGGTTGATGGAAGAAACCTGCGTTAACCTCGATACCTATCCGCGGCAACGCCAGCTGCAGATAGGTATCGGCGTCCCGTCTGCACCGTACCATTCTCCGCTGTGTATTTCTAGTTATCCGATTGAAAATGACGCGGCGTTCTTTTGCCGCTCGTGTGCACCGGGGCTAACAAGTGACCTTGATGAAATTGGTGAGAAACACTCCACAGCAAAGTGGTGCCACCGTCGCTGTGCGGCAGGAGCAGTGAGCAGGAGAGTTCAAAGAAACATTCCTGCTCTATAAGCGACCATCCTGTTTACATTACAACTGCAAACAACCGAGTTCTATTATATTTTCTATTCAACTAGAATTCACTATCTATTCATTCATGTGGAAAGAGCCAGGATCGGCTACTGCGGCTTAGTTTTGAGTTGTCTAATCTTAGTAGGTTACGCAATGTTGATGATGAGGAACTCGGGGTCACTTCAAACTTATCACTGTGGACTGTGGTCTTTCCGTGCATGTGTTTGATAGGCAGTCATTCGTTTAGTTCGGCAGTGGAAGTGAGCCTATCACAATGTCTTCAAGAGAACTTTCTTCTGAAGAGGTCAGGGCGTCTAAGGAAGGTAAACACAGTCATCTTTATATTTTCGCGAAGGCAGAGTTCGATTTCCTCATGAAGGAAGTGGATGAAGCAATTTCAGCGACCAAGAAAACCGCTTTAAGGCCGGGACAAGGGTGGTTTAAAAAAAAAAAACAAAAAAAAAGTTCTGGGATTTCTTGTCCCCATTGTGTTTTTGCTTCCTCGGTATGTCAGGATGACCCTCCTAAATTTTTAGCAAAAAATATTAATCCCAACCACTTTACCTTTATCGACCGCAATCGTAAACCAACCTCTAAATTGGTGCCGAGGTGATAATTTGAAGGACGGATTTCAATTTTTTGGGGTCAATTTATGGGTTTTCGCATGCGCTGAACACGATGAACTAATTTATTTGACGCTCCGTCCACTAGTTATCCGGTAAACTGGCAGAGGGCAAAGCTTGAAGATAATTAAAAATCGAAAATTTCACCGAAAATGCTGTCGCCTGGTTAAGAATTGTACTAGAAACATGCTATTATGGTCGGATAATATGCGTTGGCATGTTCTGAACATGATCCCGTTTTTTACTATACTTTTCCGCCGATGATTGCTTCGTTTATCGGCTACAAAAATCAAATTACCTGTAGGATAATAGACAAATTCACCCCAATTTCACTGGAAATTATGTCGCGTTGATAATTTAAGGTCCCGAAATACCTTGTGCCGATAAAATTCGGTATTTTCCAAGATACTTGGTACAAAGCCGTTGGTAATTCGGCAAGGACTTGAACCGGCATTGTACTTATTCGCCTAATATAGCGGCAAAATGGAGAAAATAACTAAAATTTTCCCATTTTTCTGTTTTCAGGGGTCAAATTCTTAGTTCTGATCTGTGATTGGATCGTTAAATAAAAAATGATGTAATATAATTGAAAATAATGTAATATAATTTCAGTTTCACTTGCTCGGGGGACAATCTGTAATTTGGTCGATAAGCTGAAAGAATCCATGATCGTGGAACATAAAACATAACATTTTAACGAGAATAACATATAATAAAATATACAAAAATAATAATTAATCGAGATAAAATATTGAAACATAAAAAAAGTATTTCATTCAGTCTTCAAAGTTTCAACTATATCCCGTTTACGGCAAGTTTTAGGCAATTTTTCCTTGTGGTGTTGTACAGATATCAATAAGGCTTGATAGTCAGGATGACTATCATCCAATCACAGTTCAGACAATTGAGAACTACGAATTTGACCCCTGAAAACCGATGGAAACTAAGAGTTTTTACAGAAAAATGGGAAAATTTTAGCTATTTTCTCCATTTTGCCGCTACATTTGGCGAATAAGTAAAATGCCGATTCAAGTCCTTGCCAAATTACCAACGGCTTTGTACCGAGTATCCTGGAAAATACCCAATTTTATCGGCACAAGGTATTCCGGGACCTTAAATTATCAACGCGACATAATTTCCAGTGAAATCAGGGTGAATTTTTCTATTACCCTACAGTTAATTTGAGGTTTGTAGCCAAAAAACGAAGCAATCATCGGCGGAAAAGTATAGTAAAAAACGATATCATGTTCAGAACATGCCAACGCATATTATCCGACCATAATAGCATGTTTCTAGTACAATTCTTGACCTGGCGACAGCATTTTCGGTGAAATTTTCGATTTTTACTTATCTTCAAGCAGTGCCCTCTGCCAGTTTACCGGATAACTAGTGGACGGAGCGTCAAATAAATTAGTTCATCGTGTTCAGCGCATGCGAAAACCCATAAATTGACCCAAAAAAATTGAAATCCGTCCTTCAAATCATCACCTCGGCACCAATTTAGAGGTTGGTTTACGATAGCGGTCGATAACTGGCCAAAATCGACCCAGGTAAAGTGGTTAGGATTAATATGTTTTGCTAAAAATTTAGGAGGGTCATCCTGACATACCGAAGAAGCAAAAACACAATGGGGACAAGAAATCGCAGAACCTTTTTTTTTTTTTTTAATCACCTTACCGGGACACACATATCCGCGCCGTGTCCGCACCGCACCCTCTCCGCAACACGTCCGAGTGTCGGAGACAGAGGTGGGAGGACACACGGTTCCGAGCGTTGGCCGTGCATACGGAGGTCTATCACAATTCGGTTTGCACTATATCACCTCAAAATTTACAGGTGTAAACTTTAAATTTAAATTAAATTCGCAGTAGCTATTGTGAAAATAAAAGCTTATCAAAAAATTTATTGTTTGAACTAAAACCCTTTTTTAGTTAATAAATCACAAAATGTTTGTTGTGACAAAAAATGTGTAGCATTGAATTTAAAATTATTTTAATAATGTTCTCCGACCAAAATAATTTTTCAGTTGCAGTTGGTGAATATTTGTAGTATAGATATTGAAACCGATAAAATTTATTTTGTTCATTGATTGATATTTTTAGTTATTAATATACATCATTTGTATTCATTCAGTCCTAGAGCATTGGAAACTTTCGAATCTCTTTAATTAATAGTTCTGGATCCATTGTCGAGGTCTCCGCGTCCGTGTTAAAACTAAACCAAACTAGTCCGGCACGGTGCGGACACGGAACGCTGACGCGGACACGGCGCGGATATGTGTGTCCCGGCCTTTACAGTACAGACGAGTGAAACTAAATAAATTTCGAGTCAATAAATAAATCGAATCGAATAAATTTCAGTCAAAACTAGTTCTTACTGAAAAAAAAAAAAAAAAAAAAATCAGTGACTTCTAGTTCTAGCGGTGAGGGTCCCAGTAAATTCTAGTTATAACTAGTTAAACTAGTAATAACTGATTACGGGTAATACCTGTAACAGTGTAACATGGATACTATATTAGCCATTCAAGTTTGTCAACTTTTGAGCTGATCTGTGGAGGAAGAAGCTCAAAATGTGAAGTCACCAGTGTGCAGTAGGTTATTTTATAAACTAAGTAAATATTGGAGATTTTGCGTGAACCATTTCACTTTTCAGTTATGAACACAAAAAAGATTCTCGAAAAAAAAAAAATTATAATTTCAGACCTATGGGTAACGCTCGTTACACAGGTTAATTATTGAAAATTAATAACAAAACAACCACGGAAGTCAGTTGTGGATTTAGTTTGGACGACATACGCTAGAGTACAGAGAATCTTACGTTTTAGAACGTCGACCCCCCCCCCCCCCTTTTTTTTTTTTTTTTTTTTTTGAAATTTCGATATTTCAACGTAGTTCACAAATACGTATCGAGTGAGTATCAATATTATTTTTCGTCCTCATCAATAGTTCGATCTTCAGAATTAACTCTCTACACGTCTGAATCGGAAAAGAATAGAAAAAGAGCCACTGAAATCAGTTATTGATGATTGAGGTGAGGAAGTTTAGTTTGAGGTCGGGAAGAATTACCAGACGAATAACGTGATAAAATTTGATAGGTGAGGTCTAAGTACGCTATAAATGTTGGTCTATCGGGCAACAGTTAACTCTTTCTGAGAGAATAGTGAGTCACATTATCGTCACTGCAAGAGTTATGTGACTTCGAACCAGATTGATGCGCAGTAGCTAGATAACCCGGAATGTGAATCACTTCTGGTGAATCACGGGCGGTCGAACAAAAACCAGACTAAATTTCAGGACAATTGAATTGTTTCCAAAATCTTTTTGTTCTAGCCGACAGAACAATGATCGTTCAGTTACAAATCAAGGGCAGTTACAACTTAAATGTTCATAGCTAGTCTCAGCCCCCATCCCTGAGATCCAACAACGACCCGGAAATTATTCCCGACGAATCATAAAATACCTTTTATGATAACGTAGTTAGCAGCTGTAATACGAACACATTAACTGCGTCTTCTACAGCCCTCGCGAGGAAAATCGAAAGCTGTTTGACTTCGGGAGTGTAGTGGCCAACGGAAAAATGCTGTCAGACCCAGCACGCCGAATCCTCTATTCGTATTAGAGCTGAACTCAAACAAAAATTGTTTCTGCTTAGGAAATGTTCCAGAAAAATTGAAATATGTCACTTTATTAAAAAATCCGGTAGGTAGTTTTTTCAATCAGATCATGGAAAGAAAAAGTCCAGTCATGCAGCATGACCCCATGAGCGAATTTTTGAAGAAATCTTCGACATTTCAGTCGCTATTGATCGTGTAGAGAAATTTTAGTTTATGATTTTGATAGACAAACATGGAATCAAATTATTAAAAATAATGCATTGCGTTTCATGCAAATATTACCGATTTTTACAACTAGCGAACGGCATTATTTCGATTTTTGACTGATTTTTCAACTTTGAAATTTTTAAAAACTCGATACATATTCTTATAGGAAATTTTACGCTGATTCCGAATATACCACATATTAGTATGCTGAAAAAAATATTTCGCACAACAAATCGCAAAAAACAGGCCATTTTGAAATTTTTGACTACATTTTTGAAAATTTCAACCCGGAAATGTAATCCGATCATGCTGGCCAACGAACTTGAACTTTCGTTTTGTGTCCTTAACATTTTAGAAAGAAGGTAGCTCACTCAGGTGATCAGAAAAGTGCCCATAATTTCCATAGTCTCTTGATGTCCCCGAGAGTCTCCCTATCAAATTTCAATTTCTTCGGGTGAACGGGAGTGAATTACTCTACCTACTCGCGTTTTTATACCTCGAGGATTATTTAAATCCATTCATAACATTCAATGTAGCTCAGCTGCTTTCAATATCGGAGCGGTGTAAGCAGCTAAGATGACATGAGCACTTTATGCCCCTGTCCTGTGCTGGAACGGGTCCGGTTCGCAAGGTACTTGGGAGTAGTAATTGACGAGGAACTCAAGTGGGATCGTCAAGTGTTAGCTCTGACCCAGAAACTTCGCAAATTTACCCACGTTTTTTTCAAACTCAGAGGATGCCTTAATAAAGAAAGCTTAATTATTATATACAAGACTCTAGTACAGAGCATCATTGGCTTTGGGTTGATTGCATGGGGTGGCGCTGTTTTAAATGTTCTGAACCCCCTAAGCATTTTACAGAAGAGCATTTTAAAAATAATTGCCAAAAAACCTCGAAGATTTCCTACCACCGAATTGTTCAACTATTGTCGCGTATTTTCCATTCATCAATTGTATATAAAAACGTCCCTCTCTTTCTTTCACAAACATCCAGAATTTTTCAACATCCCCAAGAATACTTCATACCCACTTCGTCTCACCTCCCAAGCCGTGGTGCCGGCACCAAAAACCCGTTTATGGAGCACATCCAGACACATATTTTACAGCATGCCATTCTTGATCCGCTCATTGCCTGACGAAATGAGATCCCCATCAAAATGTTCCCGCTCCAATTATAAAAAGTCCAGTCATGCAGCATGACCCCATGAGCGAATTTTTTTTGAAGATGTTTCATGCAAATGTTTCATGCAAATATTACCGATTTTTACAACTAGCGAACGGCATTATTTCGATTTTTGACTGATTTTTCAACTTTGAAATTTTTGAAAACTTGATACATATTCTTATAGGAAATTTTACGCTGATTCCGAATATACCACATGTTAGAATGCTGAAAAAATTATTTCGCACAACAAATCGCAAAAAAACAGGCTATTTTGAAATTTTTGACTACATTTTTGAAAATTTCAACCCGAAGATGTAATCCGATCATGCTGGCCAACGAACTTGAACTTTCGTTTTGTGTCCTCAACATTTTAAAATTTGTTTGAAGTTTCTAGCGCAATTCTACGGACAGTTATCGTCTGGAATGACACATACATACATACATATATACATACATACATATATACATACATAAAAAAATGCGTTAAACTTCAGAATATGATTCAGAATAGCCTGAAACGGATTTCTGCATAAAAATTTTTCAAAAATTCACATTCTACAAATTTTGAGGCGAGAGCAATAGCTTAATTTTCTTCAAAAATTCGCTAAAAGAAAATTTTTTCATGGTCGATTTCCCGTGGAGTTGAAAATTGCTGAGATGCTCTTTCCAGCATTTATGTAAACTAATTGTGTATTGTCTAAATTGTAAGCGTTAAAGGTTTGCTTCATTTTTTTTTTACATGGATATGTCTTTTGGCTGGGGGTCAAGGAATTTTTCGCGACACTTTTTTTTCCCGACCGACACTTTTTTTCCCGACCGGCACATTTCTATTGATTTTCACGTACAACCAAGGCGTTACTAGGGAAGAGTAACTCCCATAGTTTTCATAGTAGGAAAATCGTTCGCCACTTTTTGGAATGCTCTCATTTTATCACGACATTTCATGACCTCTAAGCCATTGTAGTGTCAAGGAATGCTGATTTATCACTCTAAGTTAAAAACTAATATTGTTTTGTAACCATAATGGAATAATCTTGTGAAAAGAAGGCACTACATGGTTGGTATACAATTGAGTAGTAGGTACCAACTGGTAAGCAGTAGGTACTAGACATATCCATGATCTTTAGTTTTTCTCATCAAGGGAGACATCTTTTTTCTTTGTTTTCTGCTTTTCTAAATAGGTAAATTTATAGTCCCTGCTGAGTTAGTTCTCTCTGTGTTACACTTGTAAAAGAAGAATATAACTGCAATGTTATTCATAAGCAACTCCCCCTAGCCGCACAGGGCCTGCCCTATGGCTTAGGGGTATATTCCATTGAACTCATCAACCTCTAATAATTTGTATTTTAACTGTATTTGTATTGTACTATTTATTTACTTTTTGCTTTGCTTCGGAATAAATTCACTATTCATTCATTCATTCAAGATTTAGCAGCTTTAGCAGCATAAATTGAGATCATTCTAACAAGTTGTGAACCATTTTCGTCGGATAAATACTGATGGAGTTACATTCTCCTAGGAATGGTTCCATTTTAAGAGACAATCATTAGAAATCCGTTACACTTCCAATGGTCTCTAAAATTTTTTACTGACCTCCAGAAGTAAAGACATATTCATGTTAAATAGTTGTTTCACCAAAACTTAACTGCATGAACACAACCATGTAATAGACTTAGGTCGACTTAGTTCCCATTTTCTCAAGTCCCCAAAGTGGGCAGTGCATTCCCTTGGATCTCGCGGGAACTGTCACAATCATCACCGATTCTTCAATTTTACTCACTTTACGGAAAGATATTCACGTTCATACAAATATGGAGTATATACAGTATAATACAGATCGTGCAATAAGTCATTTTTCATGGTGATGGATTGTATAGTCGGTTACGTAGGGGAAGAACCCATAAAACCGCGAGGCACACGCGGCACTATTGCATTTGTGTGGGCTATTCTTGGCGCATGCTGGTGAATTAGACGTAACCGAGTCCATAGCCACCTACAAGGCCTCGCCAAGGACAACAGGATACAGCTTTATTGGGTTAAATTAAAACTTCGCTCAACCCATAAAAATACGACTTTCTTTCCAAAACGGCCCACCTACGGGAAAGCTCATCCCTGGATATTTACTACAGCTCATCCATTGATAAGTGGTCTCAATCAAATGAAGAATTGAGTGTGCATAGGAAACAAAAAAAAGGTGCTATTAAAATTCATGTTTCTACAGTTCAGTAGGTTGGTTGCATACACAATGTAAGTTCAAATCATGCATTCATTAGTAAAATATCATATTATATTTTGTTATATTGTTTTGAAATTTGAGCACCTTGGGTGCGAAGGAATAGTTAACTACCAATTTTATGGCAAAAATCTCATACTAAATAATATTCCGCAATTCAAATTGGACTTTGAATGAAATCTTTTTTCGGTTTTTTAATCGGTTCTTCACCAAATGCTAATGAAATTTAAGTACATTTTTCTGTATGATTTTGTGCATAAATTTTTTAATGGTCTAGCTTATTGTTGACAATGTTCTATTGAATAAAATTCAGTAAAAAAAAAATATATAGCACATTTAACAATTCGTAGCCATTTTAGGCCGTTTTCAATATATTTTTTTTAAGCACATTTTTTAAAAGTTGACCAATTTAATATGCTCAAAAAGTGGCATCCTATCGTTTGGAAAAATTGATTTTTTGGTGCAAGAACGGAGTTTTTATCTCGGTATTAAGGAGAGTTATCATCTGGAATGATTAATGCATATAAAAAATCACAAACTTCTGGACTCGTTTCAAAATGCCTCAAAACGTACCTATATCCTTGAAAGAATTTTTTTTTAAATTAGATTTTAAAATTTTTTGAAGCCACTGCAATAAGATAAGTTTTTACGATAATTCGATAATAACAAAACAAGTTCCAGTCACACTACATGATCATAAACAGACGAATTTTCATTTTTTCTTCATTATATTTATGCCAATATTTTCTTTCTTTTTGCAATTTGAACACTTATTGTACTATACAAACTAATTTTTCTATTTATCCAACAATTTTTAGTTTTAATCGATCTTTTTTTCAACTGTTAATGAATAATAATAATTATACAATTCAGAATGCCTAAAAGCGGTCTTCGAACACGCGAACCATAACAAAATTTTAAACAAGGGGATTCAGTACCTACTTCTATTGAACTTATACTATTTTCAATTTTGCTCGATATGTGTTCGAACTTTTCCACATTACTTCCTAGTCTATCATGTTAACTAAAAATATTTCTGTGAAAAAAAAAAAAAAAAAAAAAAAAAACTCTCGTATTTAACCTTCTTAACTTTCCTAAACAACTTTGTTCACGCATCAATCTGTGAAATTCTGGGTGTTCAATAATCATTGTAATCTGAGTGTTTCGGTCCAAACAATACCAAACTAAGGCCCATTTTTTGACATTTTCAGGGTCCTCCTATGTTGAAAATGACTTCAACACTGGAGATTCAATATTTTAGCCAACAATAAGAATTTATCGTGTAAAGGTTTTTTCCAAATAATTATTTTCATATGCCTTGCTAAAATATATCGATTACTATTTAACCGTCAGGGGATGTGTATGTCTCTAAAAATATTTCGAAAAGAGATTTAGGTAAACGTTTATTGCTTGTCAATCGTTCCTTTTCATGTTTTTTTCGTAATCTTTTTGTTTGTCTTCGAATTTACCATTACTTTCTTTTGACAGTTTCTGGTATTACATAATCTGTGAGATTCATTGCTGCAGGTTGGCATCCACTGCGCAGATGCAAGAGTTTAAGTCATTTAACATTCGTAATCCACAGTACTGCCGTACTAAGAATAAATGCAGTATCTGCATTTTTGGCCACATTTAGTTATTAGTACCTCCCCGTTTGAGGGGGGGTTTCTTATCGATTTAACTAGTCTCGAAGTCGGATCTCAACGGGAAATCTCTCAAAAACGGCTTACAATTATCGCATTAATTACGTATTGGTTCGATTAACTAATGAAAAGCCCGTAACTGGCCTTTTCTAGAGCAAAACGATAATTTTATTAGTACTCAGTTACATACGAATTGGGACAAGAATAAGAATTAAGAAGAAGAAGAAGTAACAAGAATAAGAAGAAGAAGAATTTAAGAAGAAGAAGATAGAATAAGAATTTAAGAAGAAGAAGAAGAAAAGAACCAGAACCAGATAAGAATTTATTTCTTATATTTTAGGACTCGTGGCGTCAGATATGATTTCGGGATCAGCGGCAGATACGATGCCCAGTATTTTGATTATACAAATTTATTTTCTCTTGTCAGATCAGACACAGTTTTCGGAAGTTGGCAACCACGATTTTTTCTCCTAGTATCCTGCGTATACAAGAAAATAATTTTTTTTTTTTTGCTATATAGAGCCGTATTAATTTTGTATTAGAAAAAAAAGTATGAATCTTATTACTAAAGTTCCAGTCATGCAGCATGATCGTATGAGCGAATTTTCGTAGATTATTGTAACATTATATTATATTACTGTATTGAAATTTGTGCATTCCGAGTACAAAGAAATTGTTAACCACCAATTTTATGGCAAATAAACTCGTCCCAAATCCTATTCTACGAATAAAAATGTTTCATGCAAATATTACCGATTTTTACAACTAGCGAACGGCATTATTTCGATTTTTGATTGATTTTTCAACTTTGAAATTTTTGAAAACTTGATACATATTCTTATAGGAAATTTTACGCTGATTCCGAATATACCACATGTTAGTATGCTGAAAAAATTATTTCGCACAACAAATCGCAAAAAACAGGCTATTTTGAAATTTTTGACTACAATTTTGAAAATTTCAACCCGAAGATGTAATCCGATCATGCTGGCCAACGAACTTGAACTTTCGTTTTGTGTCCTTAACATTTTAAAATTTGTTTGAAGTTTCTAGCACAATTCTACGGACAGTTATCGTCTGGAATGACATACATACATACATACATACATGAAAAAATGCGTTAAACTTCAGAATATGATTCAGAATAGCCTGAAACGGATTTCTGCATAAAATTTTTTCAAAAATTCACATTCTACAAATTTTGAGGCGAGAGCAATAGCTTAATTTTCTTCAAAAATTCGCTTAAAAAAAAACTCGTATTTACACCAGGAACGAGGAAATCGCCTAGTACATAATCATTGGTTCGAAATCAGAGCAAGCCTCTTAACACACGCAAATATATAATTCTTGTACCAGAAAGGGTTCTGCAGTTGTCAACCGATATTGATGAATTTCGCAGGTATTGTGCGTGTTGGGGTGAGGTATTGTGAGTGTTGAAACACAGTGTGATTCCAGTTTTAAAAAAATCATCCAAACGCACCAGTTGAAAAACTTGGAATTGCGTAAATTTGAGAGGCTTGTAAATTTGACTGCCAAGTTGGGTGGGCTGCGTAGCTCCCTTATACATTGTAACATGGACGTATACAATAGGTTGTAGAACAAAGTAGGAGTCGAAATGATTGCATGGAAAATATAACAGTATCTAATACATATGTATACATGTTAGGATGGAAATTAGGGCTATAATTTATGCTTGCATGTGTGGAAATTGTCCAAAGGTTAACCCACACAATAATTGAAAATTTCATCAAAAGCGATTCATTATTCTTGAAGTTTCAACTAACACTGGTTTTGCGTACATGCAATAGTTACCTAATATTCAATAAAATGTGATAAAATGCAAAGGGCGTCATCCTGGGCACAACAAACTATCGAGTTTGAACGATATCGGACTAGCAGATGATGAGAAATGGAAGTTATGAGAAATTTAAGTTTGCGGGTGCGTACAGACTACTGTTGGTTCGACGGTATTGTCTAGGAGCTAACCCGCACAATCCCTGAAAATTTTATCAAAATCGAACTGAAACTTGGTATAGTTTTGGGCGTGACAAGGATTTACCATACACAGACAGACATACACGGAACAAAAAACTTCCAGCCATGCAGCATGATCGTATGAGCGAATTTTCGTAAACTAACGTTCTATATTATTTTCAATTGTTTTGAAATTTCAGAACTTCAAGTAAAAAGAAATTGTTAACTACCGATTTATGGCAATAAAACTCGTTCTAAAGAATTGTTGGTAAATAAAAAAGAATTTGGATTTTTAGCTTTTTTGCAGTTATTATCTATTTTTTGGCATACATTAGGTACATTTTTCAGCATAAATTTCTGCATAATTTGTTTAATATTCTAGATCGTTGATAATAAACTTTTTTTGGCTAAAATTCTGTTAAAAATATAGATTTAAAGATTTTTAGCCGTTTTTAGCCATTTCTAGTGATTTTTTTAGCACATTTTTTGAAAATTTACCAATTTAATGTGCTCAAAAAACGCTGGCCAACGAACTCATCCTTTCGTTTGGACACACACACATGTGTGTATATATATATATATATATATATATATATATATATATATATATATATATATATATATATATATATATATATATATATATATATATATATATATATATATATGTTATAAACGAAAAAATGTAAAACTCTAGGATTCGTATTGTCTCAAAACGGATTTCAATGAAGAAAGTTTTCATTTTCAAATTTTTGGAGACCTTGCAAATTGCAATAGCTTCATTTACTACAAAAATTTGCTAATTGATCAGCAACCTCTGCAACCCAAAAATCAAGTGGAAGTTTTGGTTTCGGAGTACAACATTTTTTCGACTTCTATCACCAACTCAAAGCTTCCCTACCTTCTGTAGTTAGGATACCAAAATCAATTAAAGCATTTTCATAACAATAAGGCACCAGTTAATAAACTTGGAATTGCGTAAATTTGAGACGTCAACACTCAAAGTTTTACTAGCCATTAAATATTTTAGTCTGTACCATGCCCAGATCAAAATAAAAGCCTTTTAAAAATTATTGTTTTTTTCACTAGCGTGTAATGCTGCACCACGCAGATTTATAAAAGGAGTATTTTAATAAGATCATTAGGAAAATAATTTTTACACTTCAATACTCCTTTCAAGGTCCAAATATACCTTAAAACATAAAGTCTTACCTTCTCAAATTATGAGAAGATCGCTTGAAATACTCCAAAGTACCTGAAACACAAATGAATCGAATTATTCGAAGATGGTAGCACATTTGTACATGGTATTTTGAGGTCTGGGAAGAAATTTCATGTAGCTCTCATATAAATCACTGATTTGGAATCCCTGAAAATAACCTTAAACTCCTCAGTAGTCATTAAAAAAGATTTTTTAATTCCTAATAAGTATATCAGTTATTAAAAAAAAAAAAAAAAAAAAAAAAAAAAAAAAAAAAAAAAAAAAAAAAAAAAAACATCGTATTTAATAACAGTTTGGGATAAACTAAGGAAATTCAACCCTCAGTAAGAAGGGACCAACTCCTGTTGAAAATAGCAGCGTGCATCACTCAAGAAAGTATAACTTTGAAGAAAACAAAAATGATAAAATTAAAAAAAAAAGATTATTATTGCTTAAAAACCGCTAAAGGCCACTTTTCAACACGGCGGACAAATTGACTCAAGGAAATTTTGTTGTAATTAAAATCCGCTGGAAAAACTTTTTTTCGTTCAAGAAAACGTTTGGGAACCCATCCCTATAACGGCCGAGCTGAATTTTGAGTTTTTCAATTTTTTTCTCCAAGTAGAAGCTCTATAAGTTGTTGCGAAGTGTCAGTCCTGTCACGCCTGTATTTGATGATGAAGTCACTCTGAAGTTCTCGTTGTTGGTTTTTCGCTTAAGTCTGGTATTACTTGCGGCAATGTCTGCTGAGCATAATTTTTCAATTAAAGAATTTTTCAGTTTTTTACGGTTTTGATGGTCAATTTCATTCTCACATATCTTATATTACATATAGAGTACAATTAAAGAAGATGACATTTCAAACAAAACGGTAGCTACAAAAGCAGATCTTTTGGAAGAAGATGTGATAGGGGATCATTTGAAATTTCCTTATCAGTGTTTTATGCAGTGTGACAGAACTGACTAACATGTGACAGAAATGACCGGATCTGTACTAAAGAGGGTGTCCAGCATAATTTGATGTATGCATTCACATACAATAACACCTGAAACGAGATCAAAGTACTCGGGAGGTTCGTAGAAAATATTTTATTTATTACAAAATTCTTTTGAACACTTAAAATCTTAAAATATTTCAACTATTGACGACGAAGAGAAGTTCAGTCATATAGGAAGGACAGTAGAGATCAGTATGAATCTATTCTCTTGCAGAAATATAAATAACTTACCTAGGAACAAGATTTATAAAGAGATTTACTGAGAAATATGTAGGAAACTGAACTATAAAAAGGAACAAAACGCAAAAATATCAAAAATAGACAAGAAAAATTACAGGATAGCAAATTTGTTTAACATTTAAAAATTCTCACCTAATAGGTAGATCAAAAATAGAACACTTTACTGAGTATAAAGAACCAACAAAAATGTGTCATTGTCCAGTAAAACAAAGGGGAAACATCATTTTTCGCTTCTACTTCTTATTTTTTCTGCTGTTTCTTTCTTCTTCTGAGGGGCCATTCTGAAGACTGAAAATTGTAAAAACGAGAATTAGGATGCTCAGAAAAAGGAAAACCTGGAAAATATGTAATGCCCAATTATATATCCATACCTAATATCAAAGAACTGAAGTAGAACATGGGTTACTAACAGAAAAAAAAGTTCCAGTCTTCCACCATGATCATATGAGCGAATTTCCCATAATTATCGTATTACACTTCAGTTAAATTAAGTTGTAATTTGAGAAGTTTGTGCGCAAAGAAATTGTTACCAATTAATTTTATTGTGAAAAAACTTGTTGTAAAAAATAATCTTCTATACAAAGATTTTGAGTTTTTAGATTTTTTTAAAATTTTTATCGACTTTTTAGCACACTTTATGATGAAATTTGAGTACAAATTTTAAATGCCCTTGTTTATGGTTGATAAACTTGTTTTGAGTAATATTCTGCTAAAAAAATATATAAATTTAACCATTTTTAGCCGGTTTTGTAATTTTAGTGATTTTTTAGTAGGTACATTTTTTGAAATTTGACCAATTTACTGTTTTCAAAAAGTGTTGTCCAATGCTTAATTTTTGGTGGAAGAACGAGGTTTTTATCTCAATCCTATCGAGACTTATCGTCTGGAATGACACATATGTACATTTATATACAAATAAAAAAGTGTTAAAATTCAGGAATCATTTCAAATGCCTCAAAACAGATTTTGATGAAGAAAATTTTTATTTTAAAATTTTCGGAGTCATTCCAATAGCATCATTTTCTAAGAAAATTCGCTAAAAGCACGTTTCCGAACAGTCGTTACTGATTTCAATAACCCGTAAAAAAAAAGGCTAAAAAACGGAAACCCCACTTTGAAATTAATTTTGTATTGGGAATATGAATTCTACAAAGGATTTAAAAGTTGCGAAGCTCATAATGTTTGTTGAAAGGAGCAAAAAGAATGAACGAGAGAACTGAATAAAAGTCGTCATTCCTGTCACACACTGTCAGGTCCTGTCACGTGACAGAACTGACCGTGACAGGAATGACGTTTTCGCACATTACTGTTCAGTTGGCAGCCATATTGGTTTTTACAACTGTTCTGAGTCACTGGTTGAATTCGTGCTCCATGGAAATACTACCTCCCCTGCTTAAAACGTTTTTTTGTAATGCTTAAATATGGAAAAAACAAGTGACAGGAATGATGAACAATAAAGGTACGCAACGGTTTTGCGTTTATTATACCCTGATAACGAGAAAAATCTGCTGTTGAACTTACCTACGGCATTTTTCGATGGAACTTCAAACTCAACTGAAGATGTTGATAGCAGCAGGGAGCTCTTCCAGATGTTTCCCGAACCGCCACACGCGCCGCCAAAAAGGGGCTGCCCCTGAATTCAACGTTTGGGTGACAACACTTCCGAGCCTAATATAAATTGGGGAAAAAATATTCCTCGCCCACTTTCTGTTGGATTTAAGAGAGGGCATATGTAATATATTATCGGTATATCAGAAACATTCAGAAGTTCAGTGCTCAAAGTAAATATTTTAAAGTAAAGTTCCCCTTTGTGTCCTGGGGACACGTGACAGAACTGACGATCCGGCCTTCATCACTAAATAACTCGAATAACTTTGAGAGCTTTGAAAAAGATCATATCGGAGCGAAATAAAGAATTTTCGGGGTGTTAAATAAAAATAAAAATTTTGTGAATTCGAGCATTAGTACCAGCGTTATCGCGCAGTGACTCGATTTGTCCGCCGTGTTGAAAAGTGGCCTAAAACTACCCTAATCATCAAATTATACGTTCGCTAGAATTGTATAATCTACTTTTATTAGCAAAATTTAGTCAAGAAACAGTTTGTAAACCTATCATAAATTGGGACATGAAAAATATTTTTGTGAAAGAAGTACTAAAATTTCACAGAGAATTTGTGAAAGAAAAAAAAAAAAAAAAAAACACGTATCATTCTAGCATACGGTTATGCTCCACGACCTTTATTTAATTTTATTATTTTTCACTTTCAAATCAGTCATGTTGCGGAATGCCATGCAATCACTTTGGCAGGCAAACAAATATTACAAAACCCAGAATTTTGTGGTTTACATTCTTAATAAAGTCGGAATCCTGTTTACCTGTGTGACAAACAATGGAGGTGATGGAAATGTGGTGGTTCCACCTTCAAAGAGGAGATCCGATTGACCTGCTACACCCAGAGGATATCCTGTAGGTTGAAAACCCTCAGGAAAATGCCAAGGGGTAGCATTTTCAAGAATCGAGAAGGAGGAACTACCCATATCCATCACATGCCAGGGGCTTTCAAAAAGCAGGGGGGGGGGGGGGGGTGGAAGGGGGCTCCAATTAGGCAGATCTGGGGTGAATTTTTTAATTTGTAAAGGGTAAAAGTTTAATTTAAAGGGGGAGGGGGGGGGGGGGTTAGAAATCACGCTCTGCTACCATATGACAATGGAGGTGATGGTAATGTGTTAGTTGGTACATCCATCACACCTGTCAGTGTATCCACGAATCAAAGCTACGTGCATTACTTACTCAATTATGTCTTAATCCTGTTGATATTTCCGTTGATTTCTTAAGACTCAGATTGAACTACATTGAAATCAATTACACCAAACGAACGATCTACCTTTGATTGCCAAAGGTAGATTACGATAGATTAAATTATAACCAACCACTTTGTAGATTACGGCTTTGTCCAATAAGCCTTTTGGTTTATTATTTCCCATAATAAGCCTTTGTGATCGCATAGCAAAAAAATTTGTATAACCCCCCCTCAAACTTTGTCACTTTACGTTTCAAGGTGCGTAGAATCCAAATTTGAAATGTCCGTCCGCCGTCCGGGCCATAAAAGGCCTTAGAATTGACTTAAAAAATCTGTTCTTTCGCACATAGACTCCACTTGGGGTCTAGTTGGTCTTAACTTCTCGCCAGCTCGATCGCTCCACTCTCATGGGTGCTATGAGCCAAAAATAGGTGAAAAAGTGTCTTTTTTTGTATATTTCAAGTTGTATAGAAATTGGAGATTTATGAGTGAAAAGAAAATGTTAGCTATTAATTTTATGGAAAAAAAAGTATTATAAATGATACTCTTCTATTCAAAAAGAGATTTTGGATTTTAGGCTATTTTTCGCAATTTTATAGATTTTTGAAAACAAAATTGAATGGTTCAAGTTTTTAGCATAATTTCGTACATACATTTTTGAATGTTCTATTTCATAGTTGATAAACTTCATTTGACCAATCTTATGCTAAAAAATATCAATTTAACAATTCTTAGCCATTTTCAGTGATTTTGTCAGCACATTTTTTGAAATTTGACCAATTAGATGATATCAATATGCAGCATAGGTAACACTTTTAAATGTGTTGGAAAGATGACTTGGTAATAAATTGTATTGTTTATCAACTATATTAAAAAGCGTAAAATTGTGAGATTCCGCTGTTGTAATGGATTTAACCCATTTGTGAGGTCCGAAGCTCCGAGTTCCGATACTGAATATACTATAAGCGGCGTTTAATTGTTATGGACCAGAGATCTACGTAGAAGGGCTCTCTAATACATAAATAATAAACCTTTGTGTAATAATTTGCAGCGTTTTTCTTTACTTTTATCTCTATGTATTTTCAGTCTATTCCTTCAGCGAATTTTTGAAAAAATTACAAATACTGTGACTAAAAACCGTTAAATTTATATATTTTACTAGAATACTACTCAGGCGAAATTGATCGACTATGAATTTGATTAAAATTTCATTAAAATGTGCTAAAAATTGATAAAAACTTCAAATAATTGTAAGTAGCTAGAATTAGTTTTTATGGCAGAATATTTCAGAAAAAGTGTTTTTGGGCCATAACATTGATGGTTAATAATATATGTGCACATTTCAAAATAATTTAACAGAAATACGATAACTTACGAAAATTCGCTCTTACGATCATGCTACATGACAGATGTTTTCTACAATGTATGCTCTATGAAAATACTTATAGACCACACGCACAGTTCACGGTCATCACAATAATGAATTTTTACTGATCAAAAACAAGTAATCAAGGAGAAATCAATTGGCCAAGCCAGACGTTCCACGCGGTGATAGTCCCGGTGGATTTAATGATTGGCTCATTAGGTTAGAGAAGACCCCATTTAAATCTACGCATTTGCGTACATGAAGTACTCATAACACGCATCACAGCAATTAGCATACGCAAAAAATCTAGTTGTGAGAGACTCAAGACCACTGTCACTCGAACAGAAATTTATTAATTTAAGAACAATACAAAATAAGAATTAAACTCAAAATATTTCTTCAGTCTTCATCTGACGCCCAATTCAAACATCTACTAGACCAGCCAAAAATATTTTAGTAAAGCAAAGCGCCGTTGCCAACGAGTCGAGTTAGTGCAACATATGGTTAGCAACGCTAGTTATAAATCTACTTTATTAATTCCTCAAGATTCACCAAATTTGGATAAAACTAGCAACTGTCCATGGGGAAGCGTAAATCGTCATCCCCCAACTATCATCAAAATTTGAGCGAGATCAGTCAACTAGGGCGTGAAAAAATTATGATTGGTAGAAATTACGTTTGCGCATGCGCAGAGTGAAGTATTGATTTCGCTACCATGAAACTGATAGGGGACCGTCTACACCCTAGTTCACACATTCCATGAAAATTTCATCCGATTCGGATGAAAATTGTGGAAAAAAAGCTTGTTTCAAGGATTTGTGAATACACGGCAGACAGCCACACACACACTGACAGGCAGCCAGACACGGAACAAAAGTTGTTCAGAATGGTCTAAAACATAAAATGGGAGTGGAAATTTTGATTTTAGAGACTACAAAAATTTTTTTTCTCCGAAAGTGAAAACAATGCTTCTGCTACTTCTTCTATAGTAAGACTAGGAAGTGAAATAGTAGGTGAACTAATTAACTAGTAATCTAATAAACGAGTATCATTGATCAGGTTTCTCACGAAGTTGAAAAAAAAGAATAATCTATATTTTACATGTTGCAGAAAAAATGAAGCATTCCAAGAATACCCAAGTTCGCAGGGGACGTAACACTAACGTAAAGAGGAGGATGTGCCACGGCAGAAAAAAAGGTAAACTAACACCCAAATTCAAGTTTTTTAGTAAGGATGAAGATTGAGTTTTGGAAGAGGTTAATCCATTCGATTCAGCTACCCAAATACAAAAACACGTATGAACCCGTATTTTTTAGATTTGTCGTCCAATATCGTCAGCGATTCCGAAGCACAGAAGCTTGCTGGACTTTTGTACTTTCCTGAGAATTTTGCTTTTAATCGAAGAGACTCTGTCCTTTATAAGAAATATGAGGCCGATGACCTCATTGGGGTTTGTGTCCCAAAGAGTGCGAATATGCAATGGGGTGAGTGCTGAGCAGGGAATGTGGGATGCTGTTTCATGTCTGTCTTCATGTATCGTGCACATGGTAGAACTTTGTGTGACCCCTCTGCAATGTGGAAGAATCGTAGGTGTGCAAAGCCGGTTATGAGGACAACCACTGTATTTAGTTCCCTACAGTTTTTCTAAGTAGCACCTCTGTAAATTTGCTGTTAGGTTTGAGCAAACAGGCGAGTGCTTCCAGTGAGAGAAAAACCAAAATACTGAGTCCCTGAAGGATGGCAATTTCGGCCACACGGGGACCGCCATTATTGGGGCGGGAAGGAGGGGGGGGACGAAACGGTTTAATATTCCCCGAGCGTTGCACACTTTTTCTTAGTCGGGAAGCTTGAACGCGAGGATGCCCAGGGGGTTTCTAGAGGACTTCCCCGCAATTGCATATCTGTGACGAATCGATTGTCACGAGTGTAAACCAATAGAACAACGGGCCAACTCGCTCGGATCAAGGACGCAGCTACCGAATTTTCAAAGGATGCAATGCAACTCGGAGGAAAGAACACGCAGCCCTCGATCACACTAAGCACGAATGAAGTACGGTGGCATACAATCAAATTTGACAGCTGTAGTTATAAAATTAAGTTGTTACCCAATGGCCAGCTTTTACCAAATTTCGATGCGTTGTATCCACTTCGTTCTTTGTACGCCAGAGTTCATAAAGTATGTTATCAAAGACCAGCGCCGCTGACTGCGGTCTTTGAGTTGTAGGTACTAGACTCAAAGTATACCTATTGGGAGTACAGAACTCGAGAGTTGCACGGTGAAGATACGCTAGTATAGTTATAAGGAAAGGAACTCATGTAAAATTTTCCTGATTGTCCTTACACAGGAACTGAGGCTTATAAGTTGGAAAGACAAAATGGTCAACACTCCACACATTTCTTGATGGAGCAATCACCCATTTAGGAGAAATGGCAGTGGTCCAGCTAGGAACTGGACAAGAGGGTGTAGGAGATCTTCGGCTCTGTGATGTGTCAGCAACCCAGTGTCACTGTTTTAACGGTTTTAGTTCTGGCCCAAGCCATACCTATGTAATTCGAAGTTTGCTAAAGTTGTTGAATGTTTAACATTTAAAACTAATATTATATTCTTTCACTTGGTGAAAGACCCTCCACCACATACAAGCCAATTGTACCACATGATTAGGACCCAGCCCCTGGGTAGAAACGTTGTGGATGATTATGATTAAAACATAATTTAAAAAAACCACTCAAGTCTAGTTTGGTCAAAACTCAACCTCCAATTATATACTCTACCTAGACATAACCAGCACTCAGTATATATATATATATATATATATATATATATATATATATATATATATATATATATATTATTTTGAGGAGTTACAGAAGGTTGGAAAAAGATAGGAAACACTTAAATAAACTTACAAAATTGAGAGTCCTCTCAATTTTGTAAGTTTAAGTAAGTTTATGTAAGTTTATTTAAGTGTTTCCTATCTTTTTCCAACCTTCTGTAACTCCTCAAAATAATATTACACGCGAGTGTTTTCATTTTTCATCAAAACTATATATATATATATATATATATATACATCATATATATACATATATATATATATATATATATATATATGCATGTGTCATTCTAGACGATAACTACTCTCCCAAGGATTGAGATAGAAATCCCGTTCTTGCGCCGAAAATCAAGCTTTCCAAATGAAAGGATGAATTCGTTGGCCAGCACTTTTTTAGTACATTAAATTGGTCAAATTTCAAAAAATGTGCTAAAAAAATCACATAGAATCAATAAAAATGGCAAAAACGCCCAAAAATCGTTAAATTTGTAATTTTCAGCATAATTTTAGTCTTACAAAAAATATATACATATATCAACGATTAACTAGGGCATTTTAACTTTTTTACACAAAATTATGCTGAAAACTGTACTCAAATTACATTGATTTGCTAAAAAAAATCTATTATTTTAAAAAACTGCAAATAAATCTGAAAATCCAATATCTTTTTTGAATTGCAGAATCTATTTAGTAATAGTTTTTTTTGCCATAAAATTGGTTTTTTAACAATTTCTTCGCACATAAGTTGCTCAAATTTAATAAGGTTTAACATATTACAATACCAAAGGTAATTTGAGAAAATTCGCTCATCATGCTGCATGACTGGAACGGTTTTTTTACAAAGAGATTGACTTCTTGATGTTATGTATTTATGAAATACGAGCGTAGCGAGCATCCTGACTACTGATCTAAGCAAAAAACTGATCAGTGTAAAATCTTTCCAAGAGTGGTTGTCGACGAGTTTGCGCTAGTTTTGCCTAGTTACTCAGTGGTCTCGCTACGCTCGCATCTCTAAAATACATAACATCAATTTGTCAATCCCTTAGGAAAATTTCAGATTAGTTACTCATTACGGAAAGCCTGGTTGTACACGATAACGGAACGGTCCTTAGTAGAATGGCCTCTCCAAAGTTTCGCTAACACATAACTGACTATATCCCTAGATTGTTGGTTAGGTGCGAATAGGGCGGAGGGATTTTAAACTGAGTGAAAGACTTTACGAAAAAAACTAACTAGATCATCGCTTGTACTTTCACTAGTCAAATGAAATTGCGACCCATAAATTACTATGCTGATCCTCATGTAGGTAGCAGGATGATCCTTGTACGACTCCCAGGGCTGCTCTCGCTGTCCACACTCATAACTGCCCTAAGAAAGCAGGCCACACTCGCTAATGGTAGTAGCGCCAATGCTTGTAATGATGCTGTGTGACTGTTTCCATACCATATACCTCACTCTGAATAAATAGTTTGTATTTATATCCAATGAATTAGATTTTTCAAATGTTTATGCACAAATTGTCGTCAAATTTGTGTGAAACCACAATATCTCAAAATCGCTTCACAAAGCAAAACTTGTCTGAAAATCCTATTTAACGGAACTTGCAAATAGCAGACCAGATTCTGATTCTGCGTTTTATGAATAATTAGACTATGCATGCAGATATATTACAGTTTTGAATGTACATTCTATCCAATTAACTTATGGAGGCCCCAGTTATTGCACATTTATCAATAGTTTTAGCCAAATGTAGACCTGTTATTTAGAGGTCACGGACAACACTTAATGACGTAATCCATTCTAAACTGGGCACAACGAATATATTTATGCAAAGGTCAACGGTGGGGAAAAAAATCCTGAATGATTTATCAGTTTTATTGTAGGTAATACTGGCAATTAAACTGAGGAGTCGACCAAAAATTTCTTTATCTCACTCTCAACTTATTCATCTCTCATGTTCATTTGGTATTCAAATAACACTGGTAAAATTACAATCAGATAATTTATAGTTATTCAAGCATGTGGTTCAAGTTTCAGTTTTTGATTACGAATAGTAAGTGGTTAACTAATTCATAAGTAGTAATCAATCATTGCGGAAAATATGAAGTAGCGAGGGACTTATTCCGACAATTTGGCCAGAAAACGTGATAAATTAGTGGAAAATCAAAGACTTTCATCCTCTAGGACTGACAGAGGGGCTATAAAGCGACAAGCTGTGACTCACATCCATCGACTAAGATGTCATGTCATGTCATGTCAATGAGGAAACTGTCCGTCTCCTTGACGCAAGTGATGTCACAAGATGACTTAAATTGTAAAACTCGGTTATAACGGAGTTGAGGATATCTGCGAGTGTTACCATTCGATTCAGCGTGAAAAATACGTACAAACCGGCCCCAAACTCGTATTATCTGGTGGGGGGGGGGGGGGGGGGTGTAATTTTTTACAAAAACCCTCGATTTCATAGAAAAACCCATGTTTTTCAACATACACACATTCTTTTCTCGCCCGATTATCGAAGTAAAAGTACAATTGGCTTGACCGTTCGAAAGCTGTACAGTTTGAGGAAGTTTTTTCCCAAAGAGAGCACTCCAAAAAAAACCCCATAGTCGAAGCAAACAACGGAAGAAAAACCGTCGATTCTAAACTTTTTTTAAATGATTTACTTTGGCCTTTTTTTGACCAATCAAAACTAACAAAAAAAAAAAACTTTATCCCCAGCTTGCAAGCAGTATTATAAGTTTGTGCACAATTATCTTGTGATACGGTATTATCCAAGCTAGCCTGGACTAGGGAAAGGATAAGGTGAGTGTTAAAACCCCGAAATCGTTTCAAAATGCCTTAAAACGGATTTCCATGTAGACATTTTTGGAAAATTTAGCTGTACAATTTTTTTTGCCATTAGAAAGCATAATTCACGTTGTGAATTGATTAATATGAATGTTGGTCGTTCGAATTTTCTCAAATCAGGGTCAGAAGGGAGATAAACAGTGGAAAGTTAAAGGAAAAAGATGAATAAAATTGTTTTGGCCATAGCAATTCTTAAATTTATGTCAACTTACATAACCCCAACTTTCAAATCACTAGACGCTTAACACCTACCGCGTCTGTGTTCTCGACACTGGCTGTTCGACACCACCAGTTGTTGGGAGTTGGGAATAGTGTGATCTGTTAGCGATTCGCTAAGTAATATCGAGGCGACTAGGGACACATATTCTGATGATCCTCTAATACAAAGCCTACGTGTATCACTACACCAAGCCACAACATCGGGCTCCACCAGTACTCTCATGTGGGTGCCAAGCCTTGTGGGTATGTAGCGGTTTCTGCAGTTAATTTTATTATTTGTTGTTGATCCTATTGACACCTGTTACTACTTGTTTACTTTGAAAGTTTCGTTTCCAATTTGGTCATGCACTGCTTGTAGTCTGTAAGGTCGAAACCCGTTATCGTCACCTTTCTGGATATGATTGAGTGGACTGTGGCGCGGCCGTCTCTGACCATGAAGATGAACATGGAATTGGGGAAGAGGGTCGACAGGTAGTCTGCTGCCTTCAGTTTCAGAGGATCTTTGTTGCAGAGCCGCTCAGCAGGTTCTCCGTGACGAGCGATCACCTCAAGGCAGAAAGCTGCTACCGCGGCGTCCAGCACCTCATTGTTGACACCTGCTTCTTTCAGGCGCATGCTCTCTTTTTTGGACTTCATCCAGTGCTGTCTCATCTGGAGAATCCTTGGGATGACTCTCGTCTCCTAAATGACCCTGTTTCATTTCTTAAGTCACTCTGGCTCCAACAGTTACCAGCAAACACCAGGACGCCGCGGTAGCAGCTTTCTGCCTTGAGGTGATCGCTCGTCACGGAGAACCTGCTGAGCGGCTCTGCAACAAATATCCTCTGACGCTGAAGGCAGCAGACTACCTGTCGACCCTCTTCCCCAATTCCAAGTTCATCTTCTTGGTCAGAGACGGCCGCGCCACAGTCCACTCAATCATATCCAGAAAGGTGACGATAGCGGGTTTCGACCTAACAGACTACAAGCAGTGCATGACCAAATTGGAAACGAAACTTTCAAAGTAAACAAGTTGTAACAGGTGTCAATAGGATCAACAACAAATAATAAAATTAACTGCAGAAACCGCTACAGGTATTCATGGCAACGAGTGCCCTTGCGAGGAGAGGCATTGGTAATTACTCGATCGATATGTATCCTATGCGCATTGAGAATCAAATCTCCTACATGCAACATAAAGCCAATTCCATCTGGCATGAGATATGGCAGGGTGAGGTCACTGGTCTGCGCGGTGTCCTTCAGGACTTCTGCCCGGTGGGCCCATTCGTAGCCTAACTCTCAAGGAGGGACCGAATAGTGGGCAACTGGGTTGTCACTGGCCATACCCGTCTTACCCACAAAGACCTGGTTAGCGCAAAAGTTCGAGATGTTGTGTGTGGGAGGTGTAAGGGGGATCTGTCCATCCGCCCCTTCCTGGAAGACTGCCCAGACCTTATGGACTTCCGAGTTCAGTATTTGCTCCCTCAGTGGGTTTTATTTGGACCAGACAAGTCCTTGTTGTCGTAACTGAGAACCGCTGAGCTCTACTACGAACTTTGACATATTTTTGTACAATCTAGTCATAGTTTTATCTCACTTTGCTGATTATATATAGTAACATATATTTAGTTATTACCCTATTCTTGATCTAGTCCTAGTTGTATTATTTCATTTTTGAGGTTTTGAGGTTTCAATTGGTCCAATAGGAGTTTTTTCTATGTCAACCATTATTAGTTTTGCGCATGCGCAGTATTCCTCAGTATTTATCCTGGGCATATAATCAACCCCCCCCCCCCCCCCCCCCCCCGGAGCTTGAACGAAATCGGAGTGACAGATCTTGAGAAATCGACGTTACATAAACTTCACGTTTGCGCATGCGCACAGACTACTATTAATCCCACGGGAATGAAATTTATAGAGGACTTTTTGGAGTTAACCTGCTCAATCATTGAAAATTTTATAGAAACCGGACTCAAAAATGTAAAGTTTTGGGCGTGGCAAGGATTTACAGACAGACAGAAGATAGATTGACAGATTTATCGGCAAGCGCTGAAACGCAACAAGCAAGTGGGAGGAAGAAAAATAACCGCGAAAGGGATTAGAAACTAGCATTTTAGAGACATAATAAACAACGCTAACGTAGTATTTGATGTGTAGGAAAAAGTTATATTTACAGTTAATAACTGTCAGTTATGTATCATATTGTATCATAACTAGAAATATGATCGGCTTATGATGGCGCGATTCTCGAATTCGCCGTTAGGCAGTAAACTGGAGAAACAATGGAAGTTACAATCCAAGACGCAGTAACTACCGCAAACTCTAAATTCGAAATACCGTCACTTTGCGCAACTCCCATTGAACGCCATGCGGAACGAAAAAGGTCAATTGAGTGCAACGTGAATGTTCGATGAGGTCCGTTGATGCCATGGGAATTGGCGAATTTATATTGAATATGATTCAGAGGAAAATACTTCGCCGTGCGTGGATATCTGCATTTGAATATAACACGTTAATTAAATCTACCATAAAATTGAAAGGATATTAAACGAAGGTGAAGTAAAGAAAACATAATTATGTACAAGGATTTGTCACGATCAGACTCAATTTGAGTTGATAACAACATAACAACCAATTGTTGGCAATAATTAGGATCTAATGATCAATTTATTTTAGCAAATTTTGGACGATCTCCAAAATAATTGCCAATGAAATTTATTAATTGCAAATTAAATTTTCCGAAATTTCCTCGTATGAGATCCGTGTTGATGCTTTCATATATATATATATGCTTTTTCATATAGGTACATATATATATATATATATATATATAATATATTTACATAACATAAATATATATTATAATGCATAAATATATATATATATATATATATATATATAATATATATATATATATATATATAAATATATATATATATATATATATATATATATATATATATATATATACTAGCCGCTTCGTCTCGCTTCGTTCGCCTTCACGTCCAGCTGGGGGGCAAGCCCCCCCGGACCCCCCGTTCAGATGTATTACAATTAGAACATGTAGGGGATGTTGCTCGCGCTGTATGGCTGTATATGTGTAAGAAAAACCTCGTTGAATGTTGCTCGCTTCGTGGGATACCATCGAGACCTACAGCCCATTTTACAATATGTCAGAAAACTATACTACCCACCCAACTTGGCAGACGTTTTTTTCTGTTGGAAATTGGTACCAAACAAATTAAATCTTATAAAACCATGTGGAACCACGAAGAGTTTATTAGATTTGATAAAGATAGGCCATTATGTATTGCTGTGTAATAGTTTGCTGCGTTTTCTATGTGGGAGCACGAAAGGTTTAGTTTTAAGGACATTTCAGTTCTTCAACTAATTCCATACGTCCATTTTACAATATTTGAGGAAGATATACTGCCCTTCCAACTTGGCAGACGTTATTTTCTGTTGGAAATTAATTACAAATAAATTAAATCTTATAAAACTACGTGGAAACACGAAAAGTTTATTAATTTTGATAAATATAGGCCATTATTCTATTTGCGTAGAAGGGCTCTCCTTTTTCCCGTTTATTATTCTGTTGAAATGTCTTTCAAACGGAGAGGATTCCTTACTTTAAGAAGTTACGAATACTCAGTTCCGAGCAAGTACGTTTCGACGGAATGAGGTGTAAAAACCTATGTTTCCGTTTACATTTTCGTTCACTACAATCGGAAAAAAGATTTTCATGTCTCGAAACTCGCATGAGATCAAATTGGAACTTCAAGGAACATTTTAAGACCCACCTGAGCAGAAACCGTTGATATTTACACGGTCTAAGGTGGAAAAAACCATATAGGGGAACTAATTTTTTTCGCAATTTTCCGCATTCTTTTGCTGATTTCTCCTGGAAGACAGCATCTTCCAGCGATTTTGACGGCACCATCGTGTTCTACGTGTCCTGAAACGTAACTTTGTCGCTGACATACGAAGTGTTCTCGATTATATTTTAATGTGGCAGCAGATAAAAGATTGGGCGCTCTGGGAAAAACGCGCATTAAAAGAGGCTCCCCCCACCCCCCTCCCGACCTGTAGCCCATAGTTCGGGTGGGATTAGAAACTTTTAGCATAGCTTTTAGAATTCTAGAATAGAACAGAATATCAGAATTTCCGGGAGATTTCCGGTCACAATAAAAAAAAACCCCATTCGGATCCATTCGTCCGTTTGGCTGTTACCGACACTCAGACTCACAGAGTTTCATTCTCATAAAATAGTATATATTAATTGCTATGCAATTCTTAGGCCGACCCCAAATAATTTTTTTTGTAATGTCCGTAACGAAATTTGTCTCGTGAGACGAAGGTTGTGGGTTCAAATCCTGTTGACTGGTCAAATTTTTTTTGGTCGTACAACTCCCGAAATTTGCATAGCAAATTATCCTCGTTTTCTACGCAGTACAAAAGAGAACAGATCCGGGGGGGTCCAGGGGGGCGAAGCCCCCCGGCGAGGCGCGAAGCGCCGAGTATATATATATATATATGTGTGTGTGAAAAAGCGTTATACTCCAGGTGAGTGTGTGTGTGTGTGTGTGTGTGTGTGTGTGTGTGTGTGTGTGTGTGTGTGTGTGTGTGCGTCATTGCAGACGATAAATCCCCTTATAGTAATTGAAATCAAAAATACGTTCCTACTCCAAGACAAACAAGCAATCCAAAAACGGATAACTTCGTTAGATAGCACATTTTGTGCACTTTAAATTGCTGAAATTCAATAAAATTGCTGAAAAAATCAGTAAAAATGTAAAATTGGCCAAAATTGTTAAACTGGATTACTAATTAAATTACTAATTAAATTGTTAAAAATTACTTGGAAAATTTACTAATTACTAATTAAAATGGTTGAAAACTTGAAAACTTACTAATTACTAATTAAATTGTTAAAAATTACTTGGAAATTTTTTATCAACAATGAACAACCTAAAACATTCGAATTTTTTTTTCTCTCACAAAATCGTGCTGATTGATGACCTTAAATTTCATTAAAATGTTCCTGAAAATCGATAAAACTGCAAAAAATTGTGAAAATCCAAAATTTTGTATAGAATAATATTATTTACCCAACTTTTTTGCCATATCTTATGGTTAAACATTTCTGTGCACACAATGTGATCAAACTTAAAATATTTTAACGCTAATATAATGGGAAAAATTGATAATTGGCCATTCTGCTGGACTGGAACTGTTTTTGTACAAGTTCACACGTAATTTTATGTTCCAAAACTTAAGAAACAGACTAAAACTAGTGAAGCCATTTTTAAAAATTTTTCTATAATATAGAGTATGATAATACATCTCTATAGACGCATTATTGCCACATATATATATATGGATTAGAAACGGGAAAAATCAATAGATTCACGAAATAATAATATCAATCTGATGGGTAAGTTTGATGTCATCGTTAGGAATAAGGCAGAGGTTTAGCATTGTGTTGTCGCATTTTGGCATTTGAAAATGTTAGGATGTTTACGTCAGCATGTTTTGGTAAGCATTTAAGGGGATGTCATGTAGATGGAATTTGTATTTTTTACCTGGTTTTGTTGGTAGTCAGAACCAGCACGGATGTCAACACGTTGTATGTAAGCTGTTAACTGCAGGCGGGCAAGTGCGCTCAAAACACACACTTAGGAATTGACTTGGATGGGAATAATAGATATTTGGGTGAAGTTGGCGCATGCGCAAAAGGGGCTTCTCGAACACTAACCCACTCCACAGTGTTTCTCCTTCTCCGAGGGAAAATTTTCAGAGGAAAATCCCCCGCGGGAGGGGAAAAGGAATTTTGGCGTTTCAAGGTCAGGATGGGCGAGGCGGATTTGGACGAGGGAATGAGGGGAGGGGAATTGAGCATTTCGAAATGTTCGGTGGGATGCGGGAGCATTTTTTTGGGCTTTTGTTCGTTCGAATGTGTGTAAGTTAGGCGAATTTGGGTCGAAGAGAATTGTCGGAGGGGGGAAAATATATTCAGGAAGATACACTGTGGGATGGAGGGGGCTTATCGAGACAAAAAAAAACTATGGGAAAAGCCATTGGCAAGGTTTGGGATTTTACCTGTGAAGATGTGAGGCAGCGGCGGTGTGGTATAGACTGCAATGCAGGGCCCCCACCACCGGGGCAGACCTTGGCCATGGGTAGTGATACTACCTTGACATTGAGTCCCCCTCTCCGCACCCCGCCTTCCGCGCCTGTATCCCTGCGCTCCGCGCCGCCCCCCGCACCGCCGCCCCGCATCACCCTCCCCCCCGCAACGCCGCCCCGCACCGCCGGCCGCTCGCTCTTGTTGCTACGTCCCTCCGCTCTGACGTCACCCGCTCGATACCGCCCCCACTTTCCCTTCTCATCATCCCCTCCTCCTCCTCCTCTTCATCGTCGTTCCTTTCTATTTACCTACGGGACGGACGGTGAAGCGGGTGCGACGAGGAGGGGGATATTGATAAACTATCGTCCTTCCCTACATTTCAACGCGATAATTCATTCGGGAACTACTGACCCATATCAACACCAAATCAACTGAAATTCCGAGAAAATGAAGTCAACCAACCAAAATGAATACATTTCCACATATTTAGAATAATCAAAATAAAATATCAAAAAAAAAAAAAAACCCTTCCAACTCTAGAAGATGACTCTCACTTTCACGGAACTTCGCGTGCCCGAAGTCATCTCTGATCTGAATTAATTATAGAAATCCTTGAGATTCCATCCTAAGCGCTAAACCATCGCTAAATCCGGATGAAATGAAATGAAATGAAATGAAAATACACTGCCAAGGAAATGGCACATGAGCTTCCTCGTGACCTTCACAGTACGTCACCATTAAATTCCAGAAAACTATAAACGACCGGTTCTGACATCAGAGAATTGATCAGGGAACTGATAGGGGACCATGTAGAGCTATACCCGCACGATCCCTAAAAATTTGAAGAAAATCGCATCAAAATTGTGGAAATTATGGCTGTTGCAAGGACAGTAACAAGAATATTTCGTTCACGCATGCGCACAGCGTACAGCTAATGCAATTATGATGATTGTCTTATGAGACCTCAAGGGACCTTACCCCCATCATCCCTGAAAATCTGACCGAAATCCGTTCAACATTGACCGAGTTATGACCGTCACAAGGAATTCACGTTAGCGCCTGCGCAGAAGGTACCGTTGATTCGATCATGATGAAGTTGATAGGGGACCATGTAGAGCTTAACCCGCACGATCCCTAAAAATTTGGTTAAAATCGGATCAAAATTGTGAAAGTTATGGCTGTTACAAGGAAATGTGGACGGACAGACAGACAGACAGACAGACACGGAACCAAATTTGTTCAGGAGGCTCTGAAACGCAAAATGCGAGTAGAAATTTTGATTTTGGATCAAAAAAAATTTTTTCATTTCGAAAGTGAAAACAAAGCTTCCGCTGCCTTGCAGTCTCGGAAGCAATTCGTTCCATAAAAAGCACAAGAAAACATAAAATGAACATAAAATGAAACATGTTATAAGTAATTAGTGTGATGGGAACTTCCCTACTCGAAGGAACTATCGTTACGCATCGAAGACCAATGACAATTTTTTATTCACAATAATTTATGTGCTACGGTATTGATGAAAACTGTGGAAATTAAGCTCGTTACAAGGATTTCACATTTGCGCATGCGCAGGAGCGACTAATGTTGCATACATTACATTGCACATTGAAATTGACAGAAATGCCCAAATCCACTTCTCCCACCCAAATTTAAGTAAGATCAGAAGACTGAGGCGAGAGAAAATGAAGTCTACCAACCAAAACGAATACATTTCCACATATTAAAAATATTCAAATTAAAATATTAAAAAAAAAAACCCCTTCAAACACTCGAAGTAAAGACGACTCTCACTTTCAAGAAACTTCGCGTGCCCGCGTTATCATCTCTCGTCTGAATTAATTATAGAAATCCTTGAGATTCCATCCCCTGCGCTCCAAGCCCTAAGCGCTGCACGGGAAATATCATCGCTAAATCCGGATGAAATGAAATGAAATGAAAATTTCTAGGTTGGGTAGGTTGAAGGTACAGAATTTTCAGGCTTCTCTGATAGTCATTTATTAATTATTTATTTATTTATTGGCAAAAAATATAAAACTTTGGTTACATGTACAAAATGAGAAAAGAAAATGTGCATTAGTGAAGTAAGAATTAAATAAAGAACTAAATTAGAAAATTCAAGATTACAGCTTGCCCACCTAGGTTTAAGTTCATGTGAACTTGAGTTCCCAGGTGGAGTCCTGACGTTGCTTACACCTCAATTATTAATATTATTCACAAAAAGGTGTTAACAGAAAAAAATAAAAAATAAATACCCACTTCATAAAATTGCATATACATAAAAATTATACGTCATTTCGCAAAGTATGAAATAAATGTTTTTAAAGAGAATCAGAGGAGCGAAAGTCAAAGGGATTAAATTTGTGGTCATAGAAAAATTTCAATACTCAAACATATGAGTGTCGCCGCTAAAACTCAGTTTATTGAGGTTTGCTGAGCGCCTTGTACATCTTGGTCATGACCAGTTGTGGTTGGTGATGTTATTAGGTTCAATTCTGTGCTTAAATTGGGAAAAATGCAATTTTTTATGTGGAAAGACTCACATAGTCTGAAATGATAAACTTTAATTTTGAAACCAAACCTTTAAAACAATGACGGTGAAATAGATCCTGACTCGACTCAACTAAGTGAAGGTAAATTACCATTTCTTCACCGAATATTCATCAATAAATCATGATCAATAACTGAAAATACCATTTATGAGGGTCATGTCCGTACACTAGGCAATCAAACTATGGAAGGGCAAAGAAAAACAACTAAATTCTTTTCATGTAAAAAATTCGGCGGAAATAAATATGGAAATAATCCCCCTTCACTTTGCTTGCACTTAATTGGTTGTACCTCCTGCCCCCTTTCCTTTCTCTTGACCAATGGTATTCAATCTCCCTTCACCTGTGACTATAAAAGCTGTGTCCTTTCTAATGTGTCTTCAGTTATTGTTTGTTACTGATGATGGCCTAACCTTCGAAATTGATTTATTCGTGGAAATAGACAACGTTTTCTCACTAACTTCCGTTTTGTTCCACAAAGTTTATCAAATGAAAATCTTCACACTATAAATGTAACTTTTGCAAGATTTCAAGAATATATTCTACTTCAAATGCACCTGCGAACCTGGGAATGGCAGATCATGCAAGCTTGTAGTAGCAGTCTTGCTTTTCTGGTTGGTACCTTCTTACCTATTCTTATTAAAATTATATTATAAAAGTACAGTGTATAGAAATTATAGGAATGTACTACATTTACAAATGTAGGATTTTGGTTAGGTAGAATCCCTGTGTTTGAGTTAGTACCAGGTAGTTTTGTAACGTCTGTTTGGGAAACAAACGAGGGGTCCTTGTGTTCTGGTAGATTTTTCAAGTCCAAATTCGCTCGATTTCAAATTGCCTGTCATATTCCTTAAAGATGTTACTGTTCCTAATGTTACTATTCTACCAATCCTCATTCTTACTCGTAGTAAGGTTAACTTCAAAACTTTTGTCTATAATGTTATGTACCTATGTAGTTAGTAGGTAACTCTACCTAATTAAGGGAAGGGAAGCACCATTCGACCATCTAACCAAAATATATTTCCAATTAGGTCGAATATCACTGTATTTTCAAAATTTAAAATGCTTGGAATACCTAGACCTTTCCCCATCTATTTTATTATTTTATGAAAATAAAACGTGCGCCTGTTTTCATCTTTGGCCCGACGTATACTTGAATATGCCTCAGTAGTTTAGTCACCTTTTTATGTCTTCCATAAGTACCACATAAAATAATATAATCTGTCCAACGTAAATTATTGAGGTATGCTGCATACAGGTTGGGAATTCGAATGGCTGTAGGTCTCGGTGGTATGGGGACTATATCGAGTCGCATCTATACGAGAAAACCCACCCCTAGCGAGCAACATCCCCTACACACGCCGGATTTCAACGGGGCTTTTTCAACGAACGCTAGATGGACTATATTATATCCTATCGCATATATACGTCCCACAGAGAGTGAGCGAAGCGAGCAACATCCCCTATACATTTCAAAAGACCCTGATATACCGTTTCCAATCATTCTAAAGGTCCCATTCAACAGTTAAGACCATTGGATCTATACAGCCATACCGAGCGACCGAGAAAACTGGGTTTGCTAATTATAAGTATGACCTACACACACGTAACACTTCTATAAAATGACCATTTTCATGTGAGTTATAACGCATCCCTATTGAACCGCTGTGGCTTGGTCTCTCTTGAAAACAGGAGGATTGTTGCTGACCAGGCCTTCCTCCATTAGTTACTAAATGGCAATGTCGACTGTCCCTTTCTGCTTTCTCACATACATTTTAAGACGTCAATTTGGAACCCGGCAAAATCATCTTTTTCATATAAAGATACATACATAATTCATTCATACATAATACATTCATAAATAAGATTCTCTCCAACGAACTATCTGTTAAATCGCCCCCCGAACCATTTATTAGCCCGTGATGCGAATCTTTTTTCTTCAATCAACCCAGAATCTGACATATTTTTCCTACCCCTTCGCCCATACCTATCTATTATAAAAAATTTTGTATCGTGAAATTTCATCATTATCTATCTATTGTGCATTCTATGTATTCCTATGTATTTATTGTCTATTTGATTACCTATTTTAGCGAATTTTTGAAGAAAATTAAGCTATTGGTCTCGCCTCAAAATTTGTAGAATGTGAATTTTTGAAAAAAATTTATGCAGAAATCCGTTTCAGGCTATTCTGAATCATATTCTGAAGTTTAGCGCATTTTTAGCGAATTTTTGAAGAAAATTAAGCTATTGCTCTCGCCTCAAAATTTGTAGAATGTGAATTTTTGAAAAAAAAAATTATGCAGAAATCCGTTTCAGGCTATTCTGAATCATATTTTGAAGTTTAACGCATTTTTTTATGTATGTATATATGTATGTATATATGTATGTATGTATGTATATATGTATGTATGTATATATGTATGTGTCATTCCAGACGATAACTGTCCGTAGAATTGTGCTAGAAACTTCAAACAAATTTTAAAATGTTAAGGGCACAAAACGAAAGTTCAAGTTCGTTGGCCAGCTTGATCGGATTACATCTTCGGGTTGAAATTTTCAAAAATGTAGTCAAAAATTTCAAAATAGCCTGTTTTTTGCGATTTGTCGTGCGAAATAATTTTTTCAGCATACTAACATATGGTATATTCGGAATCAGCGTAAAATTTCCTATAGGAATATGTATCAAGTTTTCAAAAATTTCAAAGTTGAAAAATCAGTCAAAAATCGAAATAATGCCGTTCGCTGGTTGTAAAAATCGGTAATATTCTTCAAAAATTCGCTCATGGGGTCATGCTGCATGACTGGACTTTTTTATGTATGTATGTATATATGTATGAATGTAGTCGTATGTATGTATGTGTCATTCCAGACGATAACTGTCCGTAGAATTGTGCTAGAAACTACAAACAAATTCTAAAATGTTAAGGGCACAAAACGAAAGTTCAAGTTCGTTGGCCAGCATGATCGGATTACATCTTCGGGTTGAAATTTTCAAAAATGTAGTCAAAAATTTCAAAATAGCCTATTTTTTGCGATTTGTTGAGCGAAATAATTTTTTCAGCATACTAACATGTGGTATATTCGGAATCAGCGTAAAATTTCCTAAAAGAATATGTATCAAGTTTTCAAAAATTTCAAAGTTGAAAAATCAGTCAAAAATTGAAATAATGCCGTTCGCTAGTTGAAAAAATCGGTAATATTTGCATGAAACATTGTCCAAATTCAGATTGAACTACTCTTATGGAAGTATCCCTATATAACCAATCTGTTTAAAACGAACACCAACACTGTTTAAAACGAACACCAATTTAAAAAGAACCATGCTGTTTAAAACGTAGGTAGTAGGTGCTTGTTAAAATTTAAAAAAAAAAAAAAAATGTAATCACAACTGTCTATCAAAATCATAAACTAAAATTTCTCTACACGATCAATAGCGACTGAAATGTCGAAGATTTCTTCAAAAATTCGCTCATGGGGTCGTGCTGCATGACTGGACTTTTTTTATGTGGTTTTTTGTGTTATGTTATTATTGTACATTTCTTGTATCTTGTAATTGGGCTTGACCCGTGTTGTATTAAATAAATAAATGAATAAATAAACGAGAGGAAACGAAGTCTCAAAGTATGTTAGGTAGGTAAAGATATGATTGTCAATGACACGACAGTCAGAGTCAGGATTGCACACCCAGGTGCTTTTTCGTATGAATCTACATGTGCCACTATCGTCTTACTAGCCGATTTTTCATCCCTGTTTTGATGCATAGGTAGGACTTATATGTTCATAGAACAAAATAGAAAAGAATATAATTTATTTATTATTTTAATATATAAACAGTACAGATACGAAAAATTAAGGTGAGCACAATACAGATAATTTTCAAACTCTGATTGCGGGTCTATAATTGCCTACCGGTAGGCTTGACCCGTGTTGCTAGACAGTTGCCATCGTGTCATGCTTTTACATTTTCCAATTTCGTGAGGCGATTTTGTGGAACATAATTTTCAATACTGCTCTTTTACCAGAGACAGGTAAATACCTACTCCAAGATCCAAGAATATTAAATTTTGACTACATTAAACTTTACACAAGAGATGCTGCTCTATAGCGAATATAGGTCAGGAATTCAATTTTTTATTAACCAACTTGAAATTGAATTCATTTCATAGGACAACATCAGCAGCAGAACAGTCGTTTCACTTTGGAATTTGACGCCTTCTGAAATAATTGATCAATTAAGAACGTGAGTGGAAAAGTGAATTGAAATTTTATTGAAAAATTGTAAAACCGACTGAAACACGGTGTTATAAATTAGTTGCAGTTTGTTGGTACGTAAAACATTCGTGTTCGTACATGAATCTAAAAAAATTAAGTCCTTCAAAGTCGAAATTCCCATGATTTTTTGTTAAGAGTTTGCTGATGAATTTCTGTTCCGTGTCTTTTTGTCTGTCTGTGCCTCTTTCTTGTCATGCGCTATACTAAGATTTAGTTCGGTTCAGGTGAAATTTTCATAGATTGTGCGGATGAGCTCCTAGAGGGAATCCAACAGATTTCATAGCAGCAGGATCAATATTATTTGGGCGCTTGCCCAATGATGAATTTTCAGAATCCTCGAGTTCTCACTATCTATTATCGGTTTGATTTCGTTCAAATTTGGAAGGAACATGTGTACAGTTCTGACCCCATGTCCTATGTGCACCCTATTAATTTCATCGCGATTGGTTGTAGTACCTGACCATTGCGCATGTGCAAACCAAAAATTGGTGATTACACGCGAGGCACCTAGACGAAGAGTAACGTTCACCATTATGCCTGAGCTTAATCCAAAATTAGAGAGATTTTTCCTTCAGCAACACTCGCTGCCGATTAAATTTGTCGTCCTAACGACGTCTTGATTAATTAGGAGGTTAACGGGCGAAGCCGGTTGGATCCTTCAATATCAAAATTTCAATTACCAAAAATGTAATATTATTTAACGATCTTGAACATATAAGTTTATGACTGTTTCAATAATGGCCACAAGTCACTAGAGAAAAATAATGTTCATAGCCACACTTAACCACCTTCCCCTTTGACGACCATAACTGGATTGTTTTCAGCCAGACGGGACATTTAAAATTTCGAGGTACACAAGATCAATTCGCATCAATATCAAAGAAGTATGAAACACCATTTCAAATCTCAGATAGCAGTAGGTATCGTAGTTGAAAAGGTAGCCTAGACGTCGGATACCACAAAGCTGGGCGACTCTACAACTTGTTTTGTTTGATAATTTTAAATGTTAATTCAGTGGCGACGACAATGACGACCGCGGGTAATAAAGAAAACAATTATCCACGACAGCTAGATGAAAACCGGCTTTGCCAAAGTGCTTTAACTGCTCCAGCCACAGTAACGATAGGTACCCCTTCAGCGACCCTGACTTTTAGTCTACAAACGGCGGAAGTAATTTATTTAGAGCTCATTGCAATATTATGCAATTACCAAAAAACTAACTTATTTTGCATCATATTGTAGCTATAAAGTTAAACTTGTAACCTGAAGATATTTTCATTTGGTAAACAACACCCACCATCTCTCTCCCTACCTTCTGCGAATGAATAAAATAAATAATTGAGATTAAGAATGATCAATAATATGTTCAAAATACTTATTTCTACCGCAAGAAAAGTCTGATTTATTAAAAGATATACAGTTGATGTTTATTTATAAGTTAATTATATTTTGATTGTATCTTGCCAGTAAGGCAAAAAGTAACTTGAGGTCCTATTTATGTGCAAATTTATGAATAAAATCGTCTATCAATCAACCACTCATCCCCATCTCCTCTCTCTCTCTCTCTCTCTCTCTCTCTCTCTCTCTCTCTCTCTCTCTCTCTCTGCTTTCGCCACCTAGGTAGACTCCGAAATGGAATTCCTCTAAGGGTTGTTTCTCTATATAAGAAAATTGGCTGTTGAAAGTCCTTTTTGGCTAAAATACAATTTTTTCCGATTCCCGAGAGCTGGACTTTTGCAATTTTGATTAAGTCATCATATGTCATGTTACTCAAAATCCTTGCTACAAAAGTGAAAACAAACTTTGACTGATGAAATATCCGAATAATGCTAAAAGACGCCAGCCATAACTTTCTAACATAACTAACGGACAATAAAATGCATTGGTTTTGGCCAAGGCCATCAGTTGTTGCAGTAGTTGCAATGAAACCCAATGGAAACCTGTTGCATTTTCAAGGTTTCGCCGAACTCTATCTAGTTTGCTAAACGCGCCACCGAGTGACCTTGGCCACCAATTTATTCTTCATGATACCTATACCACGAGCCGTAGCTAACGTTGGTGAATGAGTAATACGTGAAGCTCATAACTAAATACCCCGGCTTTTCCCCTTGTGGCTCTCTTTCGATGAAACAACCTTGTGAATGGATTTTTCCTAGAAGAAAAAACTGTTTTTCTTCAGTAAACATCGTAGAACAGTAAAACATCATAGAACTTCCGCCCCAAATAGTTGACACTGACGAAGATCAAACCCTGTCAACATTGCTCCCCAGTCTAGCAAGGAATCGTATTCAGATTACCATTAAGCAAATTTTCATAATTTTTCGCAGTATATTCGACAATTCGTCTGAAAGGTATGTCTTTTGTGGGTAAACAAATTATGAACTATCATATTTATGAGCAAAAAAGTTTCTCATAATAATACAAACCAATTAACAATCTATAACCGATTTTTGAGTTCATTTTAATGGAATTTAAGCCCATTTTTCAACTAAATTTTAGGCATTAATTTCTTAATGTTCTATTTTATAGTTCATACAATTTTTCTGAGTCTTATTGTGTTAGAAAAATATCAACTAACGACATTAGGCAATTGTTCGCCATTGTTTTGCCAAGTGTTTTGGAGTGTTGTTAAATGATATAAAACCCTTTTTGGCTCATTTCAACTCGCTTTTCGAGGTTCAGACCTCACTGTTAAATTCTGGTTCCATGTCTGTTTGTCTGCTGTCTGTCTATATGTCTATGCCGATTCCTCGTCAGGCCTAGAATTAAATACATTTTAGTCCAATTTTGATGAAATTTTTAGGGAATGTGCCCTAGGTTAGGGGGTTAGCCCTATAAGTTTACTTGCTGTTCCAATAGTGTACAAATAATGTGTGCCTGCGGAAACGTGAATTTTCGGGAGGCTGTATCGGTATCAGGATGGTTCACTATGAATTTTATTACAATTTTTTATAGTAACCAATTGCATGTGCGATTCTGGAATTGGTTGTTACAGACGAAATTCCGAGACTGAAGGACCGAATTTGATGACATGGTCAGGGGTTGTGTCGGTTAGTTCATAGTTGGTCTGCCATTACCTTACATGATGAATACCGTTAGATTGATGGTTGGGTGTTGGCACGCGAAAACATGATTTATACCGCCATTTTGCATATTACCTTGTATTCATATTTATTACTGTTCTATATTGTATTCAATCATTTTGTCTAGTATGTTGCTCTTCAGCTAGTGCCATTCGTTCATGATACAATGTGAAGAAGCCATATTGCCCACCCAACATGGCAGAGGTTTTTTTTCCCCAAAGTCATTTTCAAAATGAAAATAAATGAAAAATAAACTATAACTGTCAAGCTATATGATTTACAAAATATTGATAATAGAATACTGAACATAAATTGAGCAATATTGTAGTTTCTTGAAACACTATGAGTCACTGCAACATACGAGGGGTCATCCCAAAAGTAAGTTTCCCTATTTTTGAAAAAATCGAAAAAATGCTTTATTGACTAAAATATTTACATGGTTGGAAAGCTGCAGACCTGAACTATTTTTCCACATAGTCGCCGAGTCGTTCCTGGCACTTTGCATACCGTGTGGCGAGTTTTTGTAAGCCAACAGCATACCAGTTTCTGTCCAATCCGCGCAGCCACTCGTTGACGGCGCCCTCGACTTCTGCGTCACTGGAAAATCGCTGGCCTCCCAAAAAAGTTTTCAATGCCGGGAAAAGATGGTAATCACTCGGGGCGAGGTCTGGAGAGTACGGTGGGTGGGGGAAAACGTCCCAATCAAATTTTCTGAGCAATTCCTGGGTCAAATTTGCGGAATGTGGCCTTGCGTTGTCATGAAGAAGCAGCACTTTTCTCTTCAAAAGTCCGGGTCTTTTGGCTTTAATGTTTTTTCTCAGTTGTTCCAAGACTTCACAATATCTGGCAGCATTAATGGTCTCACCTTTAGGTAGGTAGTCAACCAACAGAACACCCTTGGAGTCCCAAAAAACCGTGGCCATAATCTTTCCAGCGGACGTCGCAATTTTGGCTTTTTTTTTGGTGCTCTTTTCTGGGGACTTTTCCAGACCATACTCTGTCTTTTTGACTCTGGGGTATTGTGGAAGACCCAAGTTTCATCCCCAGTCACTATTCGATGGTAAATGTCGTCTTATTCATCCTCAAGCATCTCAGAAAAGCGGTTTGCTGCCTCCAAACGGTTTTGCTTGTGTTCGTCAGACAAGAGCCTTGGAACCCACCTTGCACACACTTTTGACATCTCTAAATCTTCTTTTAGGATTCGACCAACTACAGAGCGAGTTAATTCGTACTTGGGATGAACACAATTCACAATTTCATCAATTGTATGGCGTCTATCTTCATCAAGTTCTGCGCGAACGGCCACAATCGCCACCTCTCGAGTCGAACTCGACGGGCGTCCACTACGCTGCTCGTCATGCACCGAAACACGTCCTTCCTCAAAACTTTTTCGCCACTTTCGGACCATTTGGACACTCATCGCATTGTCACCATATGCTTGACAAAGTCTACGATGAATTTCAATCGCGGTAACCCCCTCCTTGGTCAGGAATTTGATCACAGAACGCACTTCGCAATCGGACGAAATCGCTAGGGGGGCATCCATGTTTCTAACTGAATAGGTTATCAACAAACCGACACAGCGGCCTGAAACTTTTACAGGACTACCACTACATCCAAACAAAAAACTTGAGACCATCCGTAGGTTTCTATGACTTGTAGGTTTTTTTAAAAGAAAATAGGGAAACTTGCTTTTGGGAATGTGCATCATATATTTGGGGTATGTGAGAGAATGTTCCAGATTGTAGGATGTTGGAAGAACCTTTCGAACAGGGCAATGTTCCGAGTCCGCCGTGTCAATTCGATTGATGTACGCCTCGGTTACTCTATGGTTGCTTCTGTTCTTGCTTCCGAGTCCACCTAAAGTATTGTTTTCACTTTCGGGAGAAAAAAAATTTGTGGTCTCCAAAATCAAAATTTCCACTCGCATTTTACGTTTTAGAACATTCTGAACAACTTTGGCTCGTGTCTGTCGGCCTCTCTCTCTCTCTCTGTGTCTGTCGTGTGTCCGCAAATACTTATAACAAGCTTATTTTCCATAGTTTTCATCCGATTTGGATGAAATTTTCAGGAGATTTGTGGGCTAGGGGGTAGACAACCTCCTATGAGTTTCATCGTTCTTGACTCAATGCCTCTCTCTGCGCATGCGCAAACGTAAATTCTGCCATTTGCATCATTTTCTCACGCCCTAGTTGTCCGATCTCACTCAAATTTGGATGATAGTTGGGCGATGACAATTTGATCATCTTATATCAATTTCAACATGATGTTATCATTACTAGCTACTGTGCATGCGACAACATGAAATCCTTGTAACAAGCAAATTTTCCACAGTTTTCATCCGATCTGGATAAAATTTTCTGGGAATGTGCTGTTTAGGGGGTAGACGGTCCCCTTTCAATTTCATTGTAGCCAAATCAATACACTCAGCGCATGCGCAAACGAAAATTCCATTATGCTCCATTTTTCACGCTCCTTGTTGTAATTTTTCGAGGACAATCAGATGACTCTCTTCCAACGACACGTTCATCAATGGAGCTACGTTCCATCCCTGTGGGGTTCTAAAAACACACCAATGTGCAAATTCTTATGATGTTAACTTGAAGGAATATATTGAATTGATAAGGAAAAGTAAATTGAGGTTATTTGTGAATGTACCTACTCCAATCATAGCAACTCCAGCTAAATTTGGAGCACCATTTTCCCTTTACTCGGTAAATAGAGATACGTATGTCAATGATCTGAGTTAATGACTTCAGAAGAGAGAAGACAGAAATGGCAGCTCGAGTCTTACCTTGCTTTTTACCCGTCTACTTGCTCTCGCGCTTAACAATGTGTTGAGTTATCCATTCCAGGACAATTATTTCTGTTCATTCATCCATTCCACATGATCGAGGAACAAATGGGGAGTAAACTGGACTTGAATACGAAATAATTTAGTGGGTTCAACAGGAACTTTTGTCTGTATCTTCTTGAATATAATTTCTCGAAGGAAGCAGATGAAAACCAACCAATTTCATGAATCAAAAGGCTTTCTAACTCAAAACGAGGTCGTTGCTATAATAGTATTTGTCTTTGAAAGAGGAAGGGAAATAATTAGGTCGACAAGTAGACTCTCCACGGAAAAATCTCATTAAGAAAATACGCGGTTAAAACAAATGAAGCTCGGCCTTTTCGAGATCCTTTCCTTCTTGATAATTTCGAGGTAATAGTTATCCACTGTTAAACCACCTATGTTATTTTTATCAAAAGAATACTTTGTGACTTATGCCTATCAACAAGATATGATTACACGATTTGAGTCTAAACTCAAATCGGAGAGTAAATGCTCGTTTTTAATGGTGTTCCGAACTAAAGTTCCAGTCATACAGCATGATCGTATGAGCGAATTTTCGTATATTATCGTATTAAATGTATGTTAAATTGTTTTGAAATTTGATTCAATTTTGTCAACTATAAATTCTGTGGCAAAAAATGTAATCTAAATATTAATTTGCTAATCATTAAGAGATTTCGGATTTCTAGGTTGCCGGGCTAGGGAGATCAGGGGTGTTTTTTATTTCTTCAGAGCTCACTCATATCTCTACCCAAGTCATGGTCGTGCAACCTGGGCAACCTCTCCATCATCGCCTTCCTATTCTTCCAACCCTTCATCCTCTTCCATCACCCGGATAAATGCCCAGCAGTTTGCCCACTGCGAGAGCCTTCAGTTCCATGCGTTGCCTCAGGACGCTCATCAGACAGCAGCATCTTGCTGCGGTCTACACATTGGTAATATAGAGCAAGACTGGCTCAGGTATGCTTCTGAGGATATGTGGCTAATGTTAGCAGAGGGGCAGAGGTGGTGTGTAATGGGTTACATCATAATAATGTATTTTTGCAGCATCATTTTCCCATACACACGCTTTCTGCCATTCAATCTCTTTGCCTGAAGCCGCACTACAAGCAGCTTGTCCAGGAAGAAATTCCAGCAAACAGCCATAGGGCCTTTCCCGCATCTTATTCTGGTGTAGGGCAGCAGCCCGCCATTCTGCAGTACTCTGCCAGAACCCCCTGTTATCTTGAAGACTGAGGGATTGAGACTCTGGGATCAGGTAGGCAATATTGAAGGTTATGAGAGTGCCTACCTGCAGGATCTAGCGAGGCAGGCTATTGAGGGTCCTGATGGCTTGGAAGACGAGGTCGCGGCCTAAGTTCAGCGGATCTTCCCACTGCTTGAGGAAGTGACTGTGGTGGGGCATCAGGGATACATTCTGCATTGGTGCATCATGGAGGTCATAAAGCAGTGAAATAAGCAAGAAGCCGGGAAACCATCCGCTCAAGAAGTTGTGTTGAAGGGATCAGACTCTTGTAGCTAAAGGGTACTGAAGGGAGCTGGGGATGAACAAGTTTTGCGACCTCTCCAGGAGTTTGTGGGCTATTGGGAGCCACCTTTGAGTGCTCCCAGCATACCCCTCATGAGGCAGTGGTACCCCAGCTACCAGAATAATCAAATAAAATCCGTTTTTGCTTTCCCCTGACATATTTAATATGTATGTTATCAGTCTCTATAGGTAGGTATTTCCCGTATTTGTGGAGTATCCGTATTTTGAGGTAGGTACCTACTTATCATCCATAGTTGGGGCCAAGAAATGTGAGAACAAGTCTAAGAAAAAACTCATAATTTGGAGAGCAACCCTGGCTACCATTTGTTTTTGTTTCTTTTTAGGATGTACAAAGACAAAAAATTAACTCAATTGTACGTGGAATTATTATTGGATATACATGATACCTAAATGTCAATAGATCATTTTATGGAAAAAATATGGGAGATTTTTCGCGTTTGGGGGTACTTAGATAAGTTCCCCGAATGAAAGAGTTACTTCAAGTTTCAAGAGTCATAACGAATGGGCTGGGCTCCCGTCGTCAAGTTCGACGCGTCAATAACTATGAAGGTGTAAAGAGCTCCACGTACCTTAATAGATATGGTGCAGCTATCCTAGCTACTCTTTTTCGGGCGTAACAAACATGGCTTCTACAGTTTTCGATTTCGATGAACTTTTCAAGGATTATACAGTTTGGGCTGTAGATGGTCCCCAAAGAATTTTGTAGCTCCCGGCCCAAGGCTGTTGAGCTTTTGATAGCTTTTGAGCATGCCCCAATTTTACATCTATATAGGATCATTTTCGAACTGCCTCATTAACCGATATTGAAATTTCACGCTCCATCTTAATTTACTAGTTCCTCTAACCATAGAAACCAAATTTGGAGTTTTTTAAAGATGATCGAAAACGTTGCAATAATATACACATTCATGTTACGGATACGAGGGAGCTGTGCGTAACCACTAACCACTCATGTGTGTACTTTGTATTAAACTTTTATTGCTTCCGAGTCTGCTTTTGTTAGTGGAAGCATTGTTTTCACTTGCACTTCACTCTGCGCATGCGCAAACTTAACATCTATCAAGCATCACTTTCTCATTGCCTAATTGACCAATTTTTACGTTTCAAGCTACGTTTTGACTTACTATTTCCAACCCACGATGGAATGTTTTGAGATTATTTAAAACATTTCAATGATCTGACAATGTCATATTAGGTAAGGATACGAGGAAGCTGTGTGCCACGCCCAACTGGGCAAAAGTTTTATTGTTATATTAGAGCATATAGTATTTTTCCCTAATTTTTAATAATAATAGAGTGTTGGTAAAACTGTTGCTATATTGAGGGAGGTAACAAATTTTGTTTGTAGATTTCGGAAATTCGCAGTGTTATTAACCCATGTATTCATGCTCTCACTCACTCACATCACTCCACATTACACAACATAACGAAATTACGGTTCAGCCTGCATTATCACGTACTTTCATATAAATAAGGAATGTTAGTTTCGTGTTTAGAAAGCCGGATAGCATCAATACGTATCTTTGTCACAATAAACCCGAAATTGTGAACGCAAAGGGGTAAAATGAATGTTGAGAAAACACCCAGACGGCGCAATTCCCATCTCGAAAGACCACTCACACAGATACTATTGAGCCAAATATCTTTTTGACCCGTGATCTCTCTGAAACGAGTCCGTGGAAAGGAGATTAAAATAGTCGCTGGAGTGAAGACGAACTGCGCAGCATGGGCTGAGCATCTCTATCTGTAATGACCCTGGGAGAATGTTTACATTAAGGTGACTCATGTCGAAACCACAGATCTGCCTTTTTATGCAAGACAACACCCAACACGCCAAGGTAATGTAAATATTCAAAAACCCAACCAGACGCTGAAGGAGGGCTATTGACAAAATTCCGGGCCTGGAGAAAAGAGGTACCTACGCATTTTTTCCACTGATATTGACTCAACAACTTTCGCAGTACCCACAGGTGTTCTGTCTAGAATAGATAGTACTCTAAACCTTTGTATGCGTATACTTTTGGACTTTAAAAAAAAAATTATATTAACACAATAATAATTTGGTAAAGATTATAAAACGGATATGAACGAATCTTTTCATGTTAATAAAATCGTGGGTGGGATCTTTCTTTTATTTGATTAGACTAATGAAATTTTGCCTTTATTCTGTTTTGCTAATTGACGATTGACATAGATTTGTCATTTTTACGTTGTGTCGGTATTGCTTCTTCACTACAGAAGGAAAGGAGGCTTGTATTTGACCAGAAGGGAGTTTATTTTTTATCCCTCTAAATCAACATATCAAGTTGGTTTCGGTTTTCGGTTTCGGTTTTTTCTTAACCCTTTTGCTTCTACATCCTAAAATCGCGTGAGTGCTCGCAACACTGAGCTTCTCAGGCACGGGTGATTTATGGTTTACGTTGTGTCGGTATTGCTTCTTCACTACAGAAGGAAAGGAGGCTTGTATTTGACCAGAAGGGAGTTTATTTTTTATCCCTCTAAATCAACATATCAAGTTGGTTTCGGTTTTCGGTTTCGGTTTTTTCTTAAGAAGAAAAAATACGTTTACTGAACACATAGCTCTTCACAATGGAATACATTTGCTATTAGATAAATTGATAGAATTTATTCAATAACGACACAATGCATACATATATTGATAGTACGAATTCAGAACTTGAGTTACTCGCCTAGCTTGCTTTTCCAACGTTAGGCTTGGCCCGCGTTTTTGGGTGATTTCTAGGCGGTTTTCCCATAATTTTAAACATATAGCACCATACGTTTGACATAACATCGCAAATGCGTCAAGATATTCTAAACATGGCTTAAATAATACAAAGTTCTTATCTTCTAATAAGTTGACAATTTTCTATACTAAACCTATTTTTTTAAATTATTGTGCATAATTGCTGTTTAGCATAGTTTCGCATTCCGCTGCGCCTTTTTTCACAAGCCACGATAGAAATTTGCTTTTTGTAGTTTGGTCTAGTATATCTTTGAGCTCTTTTCATTTCACTATCTAGCGCTCTGTGAATAACGTAAATTATAAATTTTTGAACCTGTGTGTTGACCAATTTAGGAAAGATACGTAAACCAGTAATCTTGCAAAAGATGCGTACGGGATGAAGTTTTGACAGATGGTGAGGGTAAGCTATGATGTCAAAACATTTTTTGGTAGTCTGGATGCTCGCAAGCTCGCATCTCAAAAATACATAACATCAAGTAGTCAATCCCTTAGTAAAAATTCAGGTTAATTCGACAAATTTACCACTTACCCTAATCAATGGCTACTGTTTCCTGATGTACGCATTTTTCGTGCCATTGTTTTAACGGCGTTTATCTCGGTTTTGGTGCAATTACATTCCCTGCGACTACATATCTTGTGGAATAAGTTGGATTACGCTGTGAATCTATTATTTGTGGATTCTTATGGAATAATTAATTTTAGTAATGATTATAATAAATAACCATAAAATTATAAATAATAATAATAATAAAAAATTATGTTAATTAATTAATTATTTTTAAATAATAATTTCAGTTCCGTACCTATCTGTCTGTAGTCAATACTCGCCCTAACAAAACTATTTACTCAATTACAGTCCAATTTCGAGGACATTTTTAGCGATCGACCCTAAATGGTGTCATAATGGGTTTCAACACAGGCCAATAGTAGCATCTGCCCATGTACAAACGTGGATTTCAGGGAACATGACCCTTCTATTCATCTCATGACCTAAATTCTCTCAAATTTGAAACGTAGATGATGGATGAATCTTGTGATGTTCCCTCCAGTTGAACTACCAGCATGAGTTTGGGATGTTAGTAACTCTCCAATCTAGCGACTGACTAACAATTAATGAGTTCAGTTTTAAATTTGACTGTAAAATCCTGTTTTTATATTAATAAATTAGTATAATCAGGATGGTAGCAGTAGTACCTCCCACAACCCCACTCTTATTTTTTCGACTACCTCAGTCCTGTGTCCATGTTGCCCGAGTCAACAACCATCTCAATTTCCCTTACTCTCCCTACAGTTTATAATATATTATTTGTCATTCATCGGTGCCCTAAGTTCCATTTGTGTACGGAAAGTGATGTTTCCGCCCTCTCCGGTATCGTACACCATTGTGGAGGGAGGATTTTTTAAGAAGTTTCTACCCAGGGCCCCAGAAAACCTACGACGAGGCGCTGCTTCCCGTAAGTTCCATTTTTCTTTCCTAAAACACCTTCTTTTTACCACTGATTCTCTTAATAATCCATTGATTTATCATTGTTTAAAATATTCGGGCTATACCCACCAAATTGGTCCTTGTTCAAACCGAATTCTCGCTTATACAGTCCGCATAAAAATTATTATAATTGAATTCATCTTCTTTTGTGGTTTTCTGACTCGCCATTCAGCTATTTTTTTCATCGTCTAGCCCATAGATCTAGTTCCCCACTTTCCTTCCTATTTCAAGGTCAGTTGTGCCAACTATACCTAATTTCTCTCTCACACCTTTCACTATCAGCTTAAGTTTAGTCCTTATCGAATTCTCGCCACGCGTGTTGTTTACATCTGTGCCGACAAGATTCATTATGGCAGCAACGCCTGAGGAACCATCAACAGTATTGCAAATCGCCGGGAAAGTCTGTGACGGCAGCTTCAATGTGCTTAAGATCTCGTTAAGGATTCACCGCAAAAGAAGGGAGAATTTTTAATTAGGTGTCTCGAGGATATTTGTGAAAAAATAGGCATTCTTCTAATAAACATCGATGAGCTAACTGTGGCCAACTCTAAGAGATGATACCATTGTCGGTTGAACCATTTAACCATTCGGTTGAAGCTCTTCGGATGGCTCTTCCGAAGCTTCAGATTCCTGTTTTCCACGGTGAGTTGAGTTCTTTTCCAACGTTTATTTCCTTATTCGATACGTTAGTACACAATGTAAAATATTATTCTGACATTGAGAAATTTGGTCTACTAAAAACATTTTTGAAAGATGAAGCCCTTTCTCTGATGGAAACTGTTGCCGAACTGTCGGCCGAAGGGCCGAGTTTTCAAATAGCGTTTCGTCTTTTGGAATATTAAAAGAAAAAATGCATTTGAGGAACATTTTAACAGTGATCAGTATCCTACTTTCGAGCAGTTGATTGGATTTCTCCAACGCCAGTGTACTATTAATGACCTCATTAAAGCACACCCTAAACAAGACAAAAAAACTCACCCTCCTCAAGCTGGTCACTCTAAATCAAATTTAAGAAAATCTCTGGTAGCAACACAAACAGAAAATAACACTACTAATCGCCGATCCGCTTCTACTCCGCAAAGTTTCACGATTATTAACATGACACCTGTACAACGCACGTCAATTATTCAAACGTTGAAAAGATGTGAAATGTGTCTTTATTTTCATCATAAGAATACTTGTAAATCTGTGGGAGTTTGTAAGTGGTGTGAAAGTAAACAACATAATAGTTATTCGTGAGACAAACCTAATATTTTGGATTCTTCCGATGTTATTCCGCCTCAAACACTGAAGTTCTCTCTTGGTCAGCGCTTAGGTATTAAACCCAGTAATTCTGCTTCGCAGTCAATGTCGTGTATAGAATAGATACCAGCAATCCAGGTAGCACGATCGTTCTCGGTACTGCACGCCTGCGTGTACGACATTCTTAAGGTCAGTGGTGGACCTTACCGCATTCTTGTTGACTACGGTTCGGAAGTGAATTTCACCGCGGAATCCTTGAAGCAAGTATTAGAACTCCCTCGTATAACTTGCCCTTACCAGGTCACCGGTGTAGGACAAAATGGTCCTCTTGAAGTACGAGGAATGGGTCACCTGCCAACTCTCTTCCCTCCATCCTCGTATCTCTTTGGATGTAGCTCCTGTCAAATTACCCTGTCAGGTAGCGGAGCAATTTTCCCCTTTGACTTTAGCTGATCCGTATTTCCATTCACCGGCTCATGTTGACTTTTTGTTGGGCGCTGAAGCCTCGTTGATGGATATTTTGGCAGAACCGCTTTCTACTATAAAAGGTTTTCCTACTGCCACTCACACCATATTTGGCTATGTCCTCAGCGGCACTATTGACATCTAATTGTCGCCTCCTATTAAACAGGCTTATGTTGTCCAATCGTCGTCTCCATCGATTGACTCATTGTTGAGAAAAATTTGGGAAATAGAGGATATTTCTGTTAGTGTTCCTTGTTCTCCTGAAGACCAATGGTGTGAACAACATATTCTGTCGACGATTCAACGTGATACTGAAGGACGTTACATTGCCTCTCTGCCCTTCAAAGATGGTAAAGAACCAATTCTCGAAATCAATCGTGAAGTTGCTGAAAACCGCCTTCCCGATTAGAAAAACACTCTTTTCACTCGTGATCCTGCTTATTTTGTGAAACATCGAGAAAATCATTTGTATTACCTCAATAAGGGTCATTGGAACCTGCTCCTTCTCGTTCTTCATATCTACTTACGTACCATGGTGTACTAAAAGAACCTTCGACTTCTCCGTTACGTGTTGTCTTCAATCCATCTGAAAGTTCAATGACTTCTCATTGCCTAAATGATTTCCTATGTAAGGGTCCTAGTTACAAGCCGACATAGAAAACATTGATCTTTCATTCCGCATGCAACCTGTAGCTATTTCTTGTGATGTTCAGGCCATGCATCTAGCGATAAAATTGATAGAAACTGATCGAAAATTTCTACATTTTTTATTTCGATTCTCTCCAGATGAACCTATCCAGGAATGGGAACTAACTACCGTAACGTTCGGCATGACTTCAAGCCCGTTTATTGCACAACGAGCCCTCCAACAGCTGGTGCATGATGAGGGTGACAAAAATATCCGTTGGCCGCTTCTACGCTCTCTCGTTCATGTTATGTAGACAACATTGCTTGTGCACTTCCGTCAATTGATCAGGCTTTACGACTCCATGATGAACTTCAAAACCTATTTTCTGCTGGTGGTTTCTCCCTGCGTAAATGGGCTTGTTTTCATACTGATGTCACCAGTAAAATTGCTGATGAGCTGAAAGAAAAAACACCCCCTTGGTAGCGCGAAAACTGTTAGGGTTCTTGGCTTAGAATGGATCCCTGACTCTGGTAGTTTCTGCTATGCAGTTGACGTTCCTAACGGTGATCCCACGAAACGAAACATCTTGTCCCAAATCACTTGCATTTATGACGTGAATGGTCATCTAGCTCCTGTCATATTTGCTATGAAGCGACTTCTTCAAGATATCTGGTTAACAGGCCTTCAGTGGGACGAAAAATTACCAGCGGACATCGTAGATAGTTCGACCGTATTTCAATCTGAGCTCCAACTTCTTTCTGAGTTGCGTATCCCTCGTTACATCACGGGTCATCTCCTATAGGAATCAGCCCAAATCATTGGATTCGGTGATGTCTCTCAGGCAAGTTTGAGTGCTGTGCTGTACCTCAGAATTGTACAAACTGATGGACAGGTCCTGGGTAATCTCATAAGAGCCAAGACCAAGGTTGCACCAGAGAAACTGGTGAGCATTCCAAGGTTAGAGTTGTGCGCAGCTCTCCTTCTTTCACGCCTAGTGAAATCTATTCAATTTCTAATAAACGATTTTGGAATCAGTGACATTTTTCTCTTCCCTGACTCCACAACAACTTTGTGTTGGATCAAAACTCTTCCGTATAAACTAGCCACATTCGTAGCCAATCGAGTCGCTCAGATCACTGAAAATTCAAACATTTCTCCCTATGAAATTCTAGAGAATTCCTTGTGGTGGAGAAGTCCAGAGATTCTCTTGAGTGACATTTCTCTGTGGCGAACGTTTCTGGAACCAGATGTTCTTCCAGAACATCGTGCGTTCCACACTATGGATAAACTGAGTGAATCTCCCTTCCATGATTGAGAGATGTAGTTCATTGCTTAAACTCCATTGTCCTATCGTGTACGTGCATCGTCTCATCAAGTATTGGTTCCTCTCTAAGGAAAATTACGACTAAGGACCGATTATCGCTGCTGAACTTCGTCTGTGTGCTATTAGCTTAACACAACAACACTTTATGGCGGAAGATATCAGTGCCATTAAAAAAGGTGTTGAGGTTTCTCGACCATATCGAGGATTGACACCCTTTCTTTGGGAAGAAGGTTTCGTCATGGTGGGGGGTAGACCGCGCAATTCCCCTCTCCCCTCCAGCTCAAAACAATCAATCTCCATTAGCAGCAATAATTAGTGACCACTATCATGTCTTTTCACTTCATGGCGGCCCTTCCATAGTTTAAGCTCTGATCTGTCGAATTTATTGGATCCCTGCAATTCGTCGCTTTATCTGATCTCGCCATAACAAATGCATAGTATGCTTTAAATATAAAGCTGATCCTACTCCGGCATAAATGGCCAATATCCCTTCCATTCGATTTGGTAAAAATTGTTGTTTCATTAATACTAATAGATTTTGCCGGCCCTGTAATGGTGAAAGAATCCAAACGTTGCAATAGCCGTATGAATACAGTGTATAGCATTTCCAAGCCAAATGAAACCTTTCCCAAGTCAAATGAAACCTTTTCCAAACCAAATGAAACATTTTCCAAGTCAAATGAAACCTTTTCCAAACCAAATGAAACCTTTTCCAAACCAAATGAAACCTTTTCCAAACCAAATGAAACTTTTTCCAAACATAGTGTATTTCTGTAAAGTAAACAATCGTAGAAAAATAATATATATATTACAAAATTTCAGAAATTCAGTCTTAGAGGTTCAATCAGTTAATGTAAGTCACTACCGGTGGCGGCTCGAGGCAACTGCATCATTGTCAGAAAAACTATCAGAATTCATAGTTTAACAACAATTTCAAATAAGAATTGCAATTTTTAATGCCCGAAACTACCGACAATATCACAAAAAAAGATGCGAGTACTTCCTACCACCCTGTTGCTTGTCACAAAGGAGGAAATGAAATATCGTATTAGGAAGGAATGCGAATACTCGTTAGTCACAAAAAAGACATCGGACGTATGTATTGGTGACTCCCCTTAATTATCAGTTTCTCCGTGCGGGCATGGCGAGTAGTTAGGTACCGACTCACCCTCAACAGTCAGAAATTTCTGAAACTTACTTGTTTCCTATTCTACTAAGGTGAGATCCACTTCGGTAATCCTATGCCTGAAATTCATCGAATTTTCATTTTGTCAATGTCTTTTTATGATAGGTACAATTGCATCTACCTGCAACTTGCAGGGTACCTACCTATCTAGGTACCTCAGTTTACTCATTTCCTCAAAAGGTTTCATTTGGTTTGGAAAAAGTTTCATTTGATTTGGAAAAAGTTTCATTTGGTTTGGAAAAGGTTTCATTTGGTTTGGAAAAGATTTCATTTGATATGGAAAAGGTTTCATTTGGTTTGGAAAAGGTTTCATTTGACTTGGAAGGTTTCATTTGGCTTGGAAATGCTATATATAGCATTAATGGTATGTCTTGCTACTAGGTGTCCATTTAGAGTTGGCCTCACCTCTAGTCACTGAGTCCTGTTTGGCAGCGTTAGATCGCTTTATAGCACGACGTGGCTTTCGAAAACTCAACGATTTGCATTTGGGACAGCAAGAGGTTTCATGGAAATTCTTACCGCCCCACGGCCCCAATTTCAACGGGATGGCAGAGTACAACATTAAAATCACTAAATGTCATTTAAATCGTGTAATGGGTAATAATTCGTTCACCTTCGAAGAATTTTACTCTCTTCTTACTCTAATGGAGTCTATTCTCAACTGTAGACCCCTTTGTGCTTAATCAGCGTCCACGGAAGACGACTTTAACTTTCTCACCCCAGGTCATTTTACCATGGGTTCTCAACTTCTCGAAAAGTCGGAAGAAGACTTATTGAACGTCGTCGAAAACCACCTTTCTCGTTGGCAACGTGTTAGTCACACCCTTCAGATTTTCTGGCGACAGTGGAAGAAACAATTCGTCAATTCACTGATGCAACGGAACAAGTGGACATCATCAACTTCTAATCCAGTGGGAAAAGACTTAGTTCTTCTATACGACGCCAAGTGTTCTCCCTTGTCTTGGCCATTGGCAAGGATTGTTGAAATTTACCCGGGAAAGGACGGTATCGTTCGCGTGGCAAGGATTCGTACTTCCACCGGAACTCTTACTCGACCAATTAATAAACTGATTGTTTTCCCACCCCCTTTAATTTATTTATTTTGGGCACTATTTAGTTTATTGTCCGTTAGGTATTTACCAGAAGTAACGTATCAAACTATGTGAGGAACTTTTAAATTTCATGTTCCTTGATTTAGTTACAAAAATTTTTCAATTTTGGGTGGGGGGAATGGTAAATTAGCATAATTAGGATGGTAGCAGTGGCACCTCCCGCTCCCCAATCTTATTTTTTCGACTACCTCAGTCCTGTGTCCATGTTGCCCGAGTCAACAACCATCTCCCTTTCCCTTACTCTCCGTACAGTTTATAGTATATAATTTGTCATACATAGGCGCCCTAAGTTCCATTTGTGTACGTAAAGTGACGTTTCCGCCCTCTCCGGTTTCGTTCACCACTGTGGAGAGAGGATTTTTTTAAGAAGTTTTTACCCAGGGCCCCGGCAAACCTACGACGAGGCGCTGCTTCCCGTAAGTTACATTCTTCTTCCATAAAACTCCTTCTTTTTACCACTGATTCTCTTAATAATCCATCGATTTATCATTGTTTGAAATAATTGGGGAGTTATACCCACCATCTATACTTCATATACAATGTAATTATTGAATTATAACTGATAAGTTATGAATCTTACTACTGAATGACGTCCTGAAAACTTAGCATCAGCTACTGTGGCGGAACATACAACGGTTAAGGAGTATTTAAGTAATGAAGAACTGAAACCAAATTAATTCAACTATCAGTCGAACACAAACTCAGCATACATAGTATGCTCTTCAACGTCTTGTTTAGTTAAAATACTTTTAAATTACTTAAAATACTTTTAAAATACTTTTTCAAATTGTAATTTTTTTCTTCATATTTTCAATTTTGGTTTTTTACAGTAGTTCTGAGTAGAATCAAGTATATTTTTTTTCCCCCATTTCATCCATGGGAGAGGTGTTGAGTATGTGACGCATCAAGTAATTCCTAAGCAGTTAGCAGTCTGGGCGCAGGCCGAAACGGTAACTTATTGTTAAGAGTAAATTTCCAAAATTTTCGATCTGATTTTGACAAAATTTTCACGGATATAACGGGGTGGGATTGAGATGGAGTGTTCTAAGATATCATGACAATGAAACGCTCAATGGACATTAAGCAAGTGACAAATACTCACTCAGTGATTTCTCACTCTCGGTAGTCTATGGGCAGGCCAAAACAACAAAGTCTTGTAACCATTTTACGTTGTACAGTTTTGATCCAACTTCGATAAAATAGTCAAAGATAGCATGGGTTGAGGTCGAAATGATTTCTTATGAGACATTATAACAAAGAAACGCTCTTTGGAGTATCGCATCAAGTTATTTTTAGTACTATAGGTTGTATATGCGAAGATTCGAACATTGAATTCTTCAATAATATTCTAACTTGTAAATTTTTGATCCTATCTCGCATAAATTTTCAAAGAATACGCAGGTTGGGGTCGAGATGGTTATATATATATATTATGATGAAGCGCAAACTTCAAGAATCGTTTCAGAGTGCCTCAAAACGGATTTCAATGCAGAATTTTTTTTTAAATTCTGATTTCGAGTAATGAGCAAAAAGTAGTTACTACTAATAACTGCAGCTAAATTAGTTAGTACAATGACGAATAATAGCAGCTACTTATTCAGCTTGTTATTTATTAGTTATTATTTTCAGAGTAACTAATATCTAGTTATTCGATTAGTTACCACTAGTAACTAATAACTAATTTAGTTACTACTAGAAACTGATAACTAATTAGTTTTTAGTCGTTATTCACGCGAATAATAACCAGCAAATAGGTTTGGTTCCAAATTTACCTACAAGTGGCAGAAACATTGTTTCCACTCGCAGGAGATGACATGGCTGTAACATGACTGTATGAGCGAATTTCTTAATGTTTGTTTTTTCTTATAAATGCGGCAAAATAGTGAACATATTTGGATTTTCCGGGTCAAAATACATGCAAACACTTATTATTATTGTTGTTTTACATAACGAATAGCACATGAAGTCATTCTGCACAATGAAAATTTCCTGCTACATTTTGACTGGAATTCGATTTTGATGTTTTCAACGAAAAAGCAGTCATCTATTAGTTGTTATTCGCACGAATAATGACAAACAACTAATTGGTTATTAGTAGTTAATTAGTTACTAGTTGCAACAGAATTTTGTATAACTAATTAGTTATTAGTTTCACCGGCGTGTAACTAATAACTAAACACCAATTATTTCTTATTTATTAGTTCAACTAATTAACCATTAGTTAAAGGGTTTTAACTAAAAACTAATTAAAGTTAATTTAGCCATTACTGATCAATTGAAGTCACAGTTATCAATTACTATGGTAGGTAAACCAAAAAATTAGGTTATCAAATTTAGTTTTGGGTGGTAACTAATAGCTAATATCTATTAGTTACAGAGTTAGTTGAACTAAAAAATTAGTTGAATAATACCCCCCACCACCCTGGCATCAAGTTATTTCTTGCACTTGGTTGTCTATGCGCAGGCCCAAACATTAAATTATTGGAACATCTATAATTTTATACGATTTCGACGAATTTGAAAATTTCGGCATCGAACGGGCTGGGGTCGAGATTGTTTCTTAAAAAATATCACAATAAAGAAACGCGGGGTAGAGAGGCAATATGCATCTAGACTTATCAAGTGATTTGTTACAATTTGACCTCGTAATCTTTTGTTCATCTTGCGAATAGCTGCCCAGTTGGATCCGCAATATGACTGAAAAGAAATCTTCAACAAGGATCGCGATGTCGCAACAAGCGCCATTAAGCTTGCAACAGCGTCCTATCGAGTAGGTGGAGCAGATGCAACGTGTAATTGTTACGGACGTATAATTGATGTGAGCCTTCCTGTAGGCAGAGAAGGTCATCCCAGAAGCTGGGAATAGTAGCAATATTCAAATAACGATCTAAACAGAAGCTACAATTTTTCTGGTAGTATAATTGCGATTCACATTTCGGTTAACGTTTTATTTTCCGTTTTATTTAATAAGGCCTTTGTAACCGACTAAGCAAAACAATTTTTTGGCTTACGTTTGAAGATAGGTGTGTAGATTCAATAATTGAATTGAAAATTTTTAATTTGAAAAATCAGTCCACTATCCAAAGCTTTCTCCCAAACTGCTGAACCGAAAGGCTTAGATTCGAAACTCGGCTAAAAAATTTCACATCGGCTAAAATCTAAAATCTGTATAAAATCACGGTACCACTTTCGCTCAACCCCAAGAAGAAACATTTAAGGGTTGAATTATGGTAAAATGGACAACTAAGAAAATGATGCTTTATAGATATTACGTTTGCGCATGCTTGAAAACTCTCGGTGATACGTAAGTGACAGAATTCATTGGGGACTATCTACAGTCTAAACTTCAACTCGGGTAGGAACTATAGATTTCATGCCTGTTACAAGGAATTGAGGTTCGCGCCTGTGTAGCAGTTACTAATGTGATGAAACTGATGTGCGGTAATCACATCTTCATTTCTGCGAGGTCGGACTAATAGGCTATGAAAAAAGTTCCAGTAATGCAGTATGATCATTTTCTTAAATTACGAATTTTCTTAAATTATCGTATATTATAACGTTACATTGTTGTGAAATACAGCACTTTGTGTTAAAAAAAAAATAATAATAATAAAATAAAATAAATAAAAAAAAAACCCAATTCTAAGCCAAAAAACTCATCCTAGATAATATTCTGCAATTCAAAAACGATTTTGGGTTTTTACTTTTTTTTGGCAGTTCTAATATACATTTTTCAGCAAATGCTAATGAAATTTTAGTACATTGTTTAGCATAAATTTGTATTCACTTTAGCGAACTTTTGAAGAAAATTAAGCTATTGCTCTCGCCTCAAAATTTGTAGAATGTGAATTTTTGAAAAAATTTGTATGCAGAAATCCGTTTCAGGCTATTCTGAATCATATTCTGAAGTTTAACGCATTTTTTTAATGTATATATATATATATATATATATATATATATATATATATGTATATATATATATATATATATATATATATATATATATATATATATATATGTCATTCCAGACGATAACTGTCCGTAGAACTGTGCTAGAAACTTCAAACAAATTTTAAAATGTTAAGGACACAAAACGAAAGTTCAAGTTCGTTGGCCAGCATGATCGGATTACATCTTCAATTATTGGTTCATTAACTAATGAAAAGCCCGTAACTGGAATTTTCTTGAGTAAAAAACCGCATCTTGTCGTCAGACACGATTATTTTATTAGTACTCAGTTACATACGAATTGTGACAAGAATGAGAATTAAGAAGAAAAATTTAAGAAGAAGAAGTAAGAAGAATAAGAAGAAGTAAGAAGAATAAGAAGAAGAAGAAGAAGATGAGAATAGGAATTTAAGAAGAAGAAGAAAAGAACCAGAACCAGATAAGAATTTCTTTCTTAGTATTTTAGGACTCGTGGCGTCAGATATGATTTTGGGATCAGCGGCAGATACGATTTCTCTGCCCAGTATTTTGATTATACAAATGTATTTTCTCTTGTCAGATCAGACACAGTTTTCTGAGGTATTCTGAAGATTAACGCATTTTTAAATGTATGTATGTATGTATGTATATATGTAAATATGAATGTATGTATGTGTCATTCCAGACGATAACTGTCCGTAGAACTGTGCTAGAAACTTCAAACAAATTTTAAAATGTTAAGGACACAAAACGAAAGTTCAAGTTCGTTGGCCAGCATGATCGGATTACATCTTCGGGTTGAAATTTTCAAAAATGTAGTCACAAATTTCAAAATAGCCTGTTTTTTGCGATTTGTTGTGCGAAATAATTTTTTCAGCATACTAACATGTGGTATATTCGGAATCAGCGTAAAATTTCCTATAAGAATCTGTATCAAGTTTTCCAAAATTTCAAAGTTGAAAAATCATCAAAAATCGAAATAATGCCGTTCGCTAGTTGTAAAAATCGGTAATATTTGCATGAAACATTGTCCAAATTCAGATTTAACTACTCTTATGGAAGTATCCCTGTATAACGAATCCTAGAACCATGCTGTTTAAGGCTAGAACCATGCTGTAGATAGAATTTGATTCCATGTTTGTCTACCAAAATCATAAACTAAAATTTCTCTACACGATCAATAGCGACTGAAATGTCGAAGATTTCTTCAAAAATTCGCTCATGGGGTCATGCTGCATGACTGGACGATGCTCCAGTGATGTCATGGGGTCATGCTCCATTTGTTGTCTATGACCGCAAAAGATTCGGACACAATGGATGTTCCTTACCGACACTGGAAGTACTTAGGGGAAACGGAATCGTAACCCCAGATCGCGGCTGAGATGAACGAAATATTTTTTGAGATGTTTCGTCATTTTATTTAATTCAACATTTGCAAATTCAAAATTTGCGTTGCACAGGTTGACTTGAATATACGCAAGTCCCCCTCACCAATTACATTTTGGGACACCCCTATGGATCTGATTCAAAAAAGTCCTTACTTAAAAGTACTTACTTAAAGTACTTACTTATAAATTACCTATTAGGACCAAACTACTGAGATCCACCCCCACTCCCTCTCCACAAACAACCCCCATATTTCAGATTAAAAATATTCTTGATAGGTAACCCAAAAGCACGTTCAGACTAATACAATTTCATTTGCTCGAACATCAGATCACCAGTTCGTCCGGTGATGATCAAATTATTCCATTTAACCTCTCCCTCCCCCCTCCATTTTTTCCTTACCACAAACACCTCGTTTTGGTTGAGGCTAGAAAACAGTTTAATAGCCGGTGATTAAGGTTGAAGTAATCTAAACATATTCGCCCAATCAGACCCCTAATTTGTTCAGTGATGTCGAAGATTTGAAAAACCCCTTTCCAAAACCCCTACCCCCAAAACACCCCTATGGGTCAGAATTGAAAATGTCTAAGAAGGCTGTGTTTTTTAGTGTTATCCAAATATATTTTATCAATCAGGTCCTCAGTTTATTCAGTGATGTTCAAGATACCTCATTTCACCCCCCCCCCCCCATCCCCAACACCCTCCTCTAAGAGAACACCTTTTCGGCCAGATTTGAAAATTTCAAGTAGCCCGTGATTTGAATTAGTGTAATTAAAAACATATTTTATCAATCAGGTCCTTAAGTTTATTCAGAGATGTCCATGATACCCCATCTCTCCCCCCCCCCCCCATCATAAACTTAAGTAGTCTACGATTCAAGTAAGAGTATATCAAATATTTCTTACCAATCAGTTCCAGTTCAATAGGTGGTGTCCAAGATACCCCCCCCCCCCCCCCCCCCCCCCGAAAACCCTAATGGTCAGGTTGGCAAATTTCAAGTAGGTACCTACCTAGTCTGCGATTCAAGTTGGAGTAACCTGATCATATTTCAACAATCACGTCTCCAGTTTATTTACTGATTTACCCCCCTCCTCTCCAAAAACACCCGTCCCCTATGGGCCAGATTTGGAAAATTTCAAGTAGCCTGTGATTAAAGTTAGAATAATCCAAACATATTCGCCTAATCAGATCCCTGGTTCGTTCAATGGTGTCCAAGATACCCCATTTCACCCCCTCCCCCTCCATTATAACACCTCCTCTGGCTCAAATTTTAAAAACTTCAAATAGCCTATGATTTTTAAGTTGGGCTGATACAAACATTTCCCACTACTCATATCAATTGTCCAATGACCCCTGTAACCGTGAAAAGCGGACAAACATACGGACAGACAGAGCAAAATTGAGAAAATGGTACTAATCGTCTATAAATAGCATGAAACGGAAAAGAAACCCAAACACACAGCACATAACCATCGTGATTAACTTTTGAATAATGGTATAATAAAATGTCTAATAACATGATGGAACTAAGAGGTAAACAAACTGGTTTTTTAACTTAAAATAGATTTGGTTGCTGTGTGGTTGAGGTCTCCAATTTTGTTGTCGATGACTTCTGTGAATGACAATGTGATTGTTTATCTGCAGAAGGGAACTACCTACCGTTATTTGTTTATTTTTCCGTTTCTATTGTTTGAATGTGTTTCTATATTATAATTTTCATTTTTGAAAAGGATTTATGAGGTTGGTGATGCGGGAATCGTAGAGCGAAAAGGGGAGACGCAAGGTACCGACAAGGGGAAAATCATGTCAACGACCATTTTCTTTAGGGCACTGCCCCACTAGCGCTCCTAGCGGTATAACTTGTTAGTTCGAAATCCCATTCCGAGCGAGGCTATGTGCTGTGCGCACTGTGCACTGCGCAACCTATGGCTATATAAATATTTATTTCAATTGATTCCTACAAAAATCCCCCCCTCCTCCATCCCACCAACACCACAAAAACACCTCCTCCTCCTGTTCCTCTATATGAAACATAATTTGAACATCAGCTGACCGTCATCTGCATCTAGACTTGTTTGATAATCTTGTTGTCTTAAATGAATCGAAAGCTTCAGACAGTTCTGTATAGACTGTTCAACTTTCAAAACAACTATTCATATAAATATTTAATTAAAAAGTTATGAATAAATTTCAGTTGATTTGTGTTCCATGATTCTATATTAGTTGGTTTTTTCCCGTATATTTATTTGGTCCTCTGTCTTGATGTATCCTTCGCTTTAAATATTGACACGGGTGGAAACAAATGTGGGAGTCCAATGATTTGGGACAGAGACGACAGGGTAATTGATAGGTGGTTTCTCCTAAAACATAATATTTATTATTTTCTGCACTGTCTGAAACGAAAGTAACCTTTATTAAATTTGAATTGCGTAACACAATCTGTCTATCGAGGACTGTTGATCATCCCTACGAGTTGAAATAATATTTTCTTATAGATACAATAGGGAACTGAGTGACCGCCTGCTTTCCGACTCTCATCTCAAGCAATCCATTGAGCAATGCTTTATTGCTCCTTCGAACGTTGGCATATGTTAAACCGCAAGAGTGATTTGCGCTGCGTGACCATTTAATGCCTCAGTCCATCACCATAGAGTAGTTATACCAAAAATAAATACAAGTACCTTGTTACTGCCAACAAGAAGTTCCTCCAGGGCCTTTAGAGAAGGGGGGGGGGAGGGGGGGGGGCGACAGTTAGAAAGTTGAAAAAAATCAACTCACTATATTTAAAGAATTTCAGATATGACGGTTGCCTAATTGCAACGTTATTTAATTGCTTGCCTAATTTATAATTCTAATTTTTCATCATCTGATTTTCCGTCGACCAAATTCTTCATATTCCACTATTACTTTATAATCCCCGAATTTTCCGATTTAGAAAAGTTTCAACGCGTTGGTTCGTTTGGTTGGAAGTAGACAGACAGAGAAAAATTAAGAAAATTGTATCAATCGTCTACAGATGGCATGAAACAGAAAAGAAACGCAAAATTTCATGATTCTAATCAATATACAGACAGACATACTTCTCATTTTAATAATATAGATTGTAATTATTGTTTCAATAAAAAAAAAATATATATATATATGTATATATATATATATATATATATATATATATATATATATATATATATATATATATATATATATATATATACCAGAAATTTTGTGTGTCATCTACCATCATCTACCAGAAATTTTGTGTGTCTAAATCTGTCTTCTTTCTCTCACATCCAAATTTATATATATATATATATATATATATAGGGTAAAGGCACCAGTCATTGGCCGACCCCCAGTCATTGGCCACCCAGTTTTATAAGTTAGTTTTTTACAACACAGATGTCTCTTGGATCGTTTTAAATGTTTTTTTCCATCGAAGTGTGTAGTCTAGAAGGAAGTGGGATGTTGAACGTTATAGTGAAACCTCATAGAAACCTCCCAAACTCATTTCACGAGGTGAAGGTGCAAGAAGAAGGATGATCACCCCTGTTTCTTGTGAAAACGGTAAGCATACCTCAACTCATTCTTAAGGGTTTGACGTGGTGCCTTTCAAATTAGGTGAACTTTTTTTGGTGTTTGCATGATCACTAGTTGATTATTAATCAATTGCTGCCACCAGGACATAAAATTCTCATAAATTGTAGAAAATATAAGGCCGGCCAATAACTGGATGACAAAAAGATTGATTCCTCCAGTCATTGGCCGGGTGGCTAATAACTGAAATGATGCAAATTTTTCCTACCCCAATCATTGGCCAGATGGCCAAAACTGCCAACAGCGCTTATTTAAATGGTTCATATAGGTCCCATTCAAGTTTTATTGCACGAAAATGTGTTTTCCGATCGTAATGAAAAAAAGTGTAGAGAAAATTGTAAGATACCACGGCTCGCTGAATGGTGACTAGCTCTCGTTTCGCCGCATATTATCAAGCGCCTTCTTAGATCGGGAGATAACGCATTCGATGTACATGCATGATTTTCTAGGTTCGATTCCGTGGGACTGCACTATCTTTTTTTCTTGCTATCGCACATTTTAACACTTGCGCCTGTACCGAGGTAGGCCATATAAGTTCAGGGGCGGTCAATGTCATGTTGGACTCGTTAACCATTAGGAAAATATGATTAGGGACGTCTAGAGATGGTTAGGGATGGGTGGGCCTAACATAATTCGGCTAGGGCTATAACCAATAATAGGATTTTGAGTATTTATATAGGTAGTGCATTAGGTGAATGTTTATATTTTGTCCCGTTTTCTCACATTTTTGCATAATTTGTTTCTCTATCCTCACTCCCGTTTCTGCTAGTGACCTTGTGCATAAAGGGAGATACTAATGGTTTATTCCATTTTTGCTAAACATTTTTTGAATTTCGCACTGCTAAATGGGTTGTTTTCCATTATTAATTCATTAGGATCTCTAAAAGGACAATCCGACTTTCTTGACAAAGCTGAAATGATGAAATATAGTCATGAGACCAATGAAATCATGACAAACCTGGAATGATGATATTAGTTATTAATATAAACCGACATGAGAGAAAAAAAAACTAATTTTCTAGCCTTAGTTTTTTCTACTTCCATATGACCTTCATGATGTTTAGCTAATAGATTTTTTCTCTCCGCATAATTACCAGTTATATATGTATATATATATATATATATATATATATATATATATATATATATATTAGATGTTTGGTCTCGTCAGCAGACCAATTACTGTTTTCTTTTTTTTCCTTTTTTTTTAGCGAATAGCACCAGTCAAAAAGTGCGTTCGTTATCCATAAAGTTTGACGTTTTGTTCTTCTTTTCAGTTTTTCTTTAGAGTTTGATGTTTAGTTTTTCGCTTCAGTAGGCACCTGTAACCTATGCACCTAGTGACTTGGAAGTTGGGGCTCCATAGAGCAAGGCCAACACCATCAGGTGTCTTTGAGCCATCAGTGAATATAAGGGTGTGTCCAGCATATCGCTGGATTGCCTCAGTGTAGCGACATCTGAGGATGTGTGGGTGTGTATTGCCCTTGACCCCAACTTTCATATGAAGGTCAACACGCATCCCAGACAAGGTCCAGGGAGGGACAGGGGGCACCTCATATGAAACTAAAGGGTATCTCTATGCTATCCCACCTTGTGATCTCCAGAACACGAATACCCAGTGGGCGAGTTCGTGTTTGAAGTCTAGTCTCTTCTAGGGAGGGAACGGTGACCACTTTATGAGGGGGTGTCCTGGGAAATAGCGCAACCGTTCTGCATAACGAAGTGCTAGCAGATTTCGCGGAATTATGAGTGGCTGAATATGCCCAAGTACCTGACGGGAGGCTGTCAGGGTAGTACGGAAGGCCTCAGTAGCCAAACGAAGACCCTTGTTTAATAAAGGTTCCAGCTTACGCAGCAAGGACTTCCTTGCTGAGCCATAAACTGCAGACCCATAATCAATTCGGGATCGCACCACTGCATGGAAAATCCTCAAGAGGAAATCCCACTGGGCACCCCAACTATAGTTGGAAAGGGCCTTGAGCAACTGTACACCCCGCATGGCAGCTTGGTGCAAGTACTCAATATGCTGGGTCCACCGCAGCTGGCGGCCAACTATGAGACCGAGGAAACGCTACCTACAGTTACCCTTTTTAAGTCCAATTTTACCTATTCCAATGTTTCAAGAACCAATGTTACCTATTCAGGTCGGAAAAAACTGCAAAAGTACCTACCTAGTGAATATAAAGTATTCTTCGTTAATAATAAAAATGTTAAAACGTTGATGAATAAAACCTTTTCAAATAAATGTGAGATGATTAATTTGATTTCTCATAGTTACAGCCACAATTCATCAGTTCTTATGGAAAGTTTACCGACACAGTGGATCAGAAAACAATGAACTTAGGGTGGCCAGTGACTGGTGACAAGGTGGCCAATATTAGGAACTCCCGGCCAATGACTGGTGGAAAACAGATTTTTCAAAAATCATTGAAAAAAATACTTGGTAGACCTTTTATTTGTTTAAAATTGCTATTGTATTACATTGTTTAGATTATTAGCTTTCTAAAACACTAGGAAAGAAACAAATATCTTCAAAAATAAAGCGGGTAAGGTGATAAACATTGCTAAGTGGCCAATGACTGGTGCCCTTACCCTATATATATATATAAATACGAGTATATATCTGATTTATTAATGAGCAAATCTCTTTGTGCTTTTAATAACATCTGGAAGATTTATCCAGGTCATTAGCACATTTTTTAGTTTTTGAATAATGACAATAATAATTGTATTAATCTATATCTAATATTGCGGACTTACTACAAAAGATATGTTATCAAAATCTCGTATAACAACGCATATCAAAATGGTAATTTTACAGAGGTGTATTATGGAGGTACCTAGTACTTTTTGGCAATAGATATCAACTGTATGTAGCAGATATCATTCATAAGTGAAACTAAGCATTTTCTCCTCGTCATTTCCCGGTTTTTAGGACGTTCCTCAGAAGCTAGGTCATACAGTCAAGGCTTGTTATTTAAGAGGGTCGACCTATTGGAATCCAGGAATGGAATCCAGGGAAGTAGAGGACAACCCAAGCGTGAGAAGAAAAAACACACATCCGACCATTCCGATTCCGTTTCAGACCATTCTAAGACCGAATCCGTGAAAAAAAAAACCATAGGTGTGTGTGTGTGTGTGTGTGTGTGTGTGCTTTCGAGCGCGGGACTGAGCAACACCAATTGCTCCAAGACGCAGAACATCTGCAGAGTTCGCTGCTGCGCTGCATGATTCAGTAGATGGTAAAGAACTCCGACAGTGCTCTGAATCCCCCATTTCTTCCCATTGGGTGGAATGGGCTTCAGAGGGCATTGGGGCCCGCGACTCCTGCCGTTTTCACGCCTTCCGGGTGGCTAATCTAGCCACATCTGTGAGGTGTTCACGGAGTAGTCGCGGGACATCATTGTGCCTTTGTCGTGCCTGTCGGGGTGAAAATGAGAATCCTTATCATGTGGTGCAGCAGTGCCCTCGTACTCACGGTGGCCGCCTTCAACGTCACGATGCGCTTGCCAAGCAGATAGCAGGCGCTTTGTCATCCAGCGGTTGGGATGTTGAAAGAGAGAGAATTTATATCACATGCCGAGTGACCTGGGCAAGAAGCCGAATATCGTTGCCGTCAAGCCCGATGGGTCTGCCATAATCCTAGATGTCCAAGTTGTCAGTGGCAGCATGAACATGGAGCAGACCTGGCGGGCTAAATTCAATAAGTATGACAGAAATGATCTGCTAAAAGGAGTGGCGACCAATAACATCAAGGTCATGGCTGCAACCGTGGCATGACGAGGGGTGTGGTGCGGGAAAAGTGCCATGGAGTTACTCGAGTTGGGCATCTCGGCGGGAGTGCTCCGTGGTATTACCACCGGCGTCCGGAGGGGTTCTTACTTGAACTGGTGGTCGTTTTATAGGGGCACTTCCTTTCATCCCACTCTCCCTTCAGCTTCCTTGATCCCAAGCCAAGGGCCGGCGTCGGGTAAACCTGGGCGTCCTTGCCACTTATAGCGAAGTTTTTAAGAAAATTATTAGCGAATTTTTAAAGTAAATTAAGCTATTGCTCTCGCTTCAAAATTTGTAGATTGTGAATTTTTGAAAAATTTTCATGCAGAAATCCGTTTCAGGCTATTCTGAATCATATTCTGAAGTTTAACGCATTTTTTATGTATGTATATATATGTATATATGTATGTATGTATGTATGTATGTATGTATGTATGTGTCATTCCAGACGATAACTGTCCGTAGAATTGTGCTAGAAACTTCAAACAAATTTTAAAATGTTAAGAACACAAAACGAAAGTTCAAGTTCGTTGGCCAGCATGATTGGATTACATCTTCGGGTTGAAATTTTCCAAAATGTAGTCAAAAATTTCAAAATGGCCTGTTTTTGCGATTTGTTGTGCGAAATAATTTTTTAAGCATACTAACATGTGGGATATTCGGAATCATCGTAAAATTTCCTATAAGAATATGTATCAAGTTTTCAAAAATTTCGAAGTTGAAAAAATCAATCAAAAATTGAAATAATGCCGTTCGCTAGTTGTAAACATCAGTAATATTTGCATGAAACATTGTCCGAATTCAGATTGAACTACTCTTATGGAAGTATCCCTGTATAACCAATCCTAGAACCATGCTGTTTAAATCGTAGGTAGTAGGTGTTTGTTTAAAAAAAAAAAAAAAAAAAAAAAATGTAATCACAACTGATGAGTTTACTCTGTAAAATATTTTTAATAATTTGATTCCATGTTTGTCTATCAAAATCATAAACTAAAATTTCTCTACACGATCAATAGCGACTGAAATGTAGAAGATTTCTTCAAAAATTCGCTCATGGGGTTATGCTGCATGACTGGACTTTTTATTTATTTTCTAATTTTATTTGTTTATTTTTCAATTTAATGCTGTGTGTGTGTGTTTGACAAATTTTTTCGAAGCTGCCCAAGCCACAATTTTCAATCGATTTTCGAGATTCTTTCTTTGTTCGATCCCAATTTCAGTCTAGTTGTGAAACGAACGTCGGAAATATTGAATTCCGTAATGGAAAAGGGGGAAAGGAGGTGGTAAAGCCGAAAAACGTGGTTTTTTTGTGTTTTTTTTGGACAAGTTTTGTCAACGCCACCCAAGGGTACAATTCGCAACCGAGTTCCATGATTCTTATTTGGTTCGATTCCAATTTCAGTCTAGTTGTGCCACAAATCTTGGGAATTTCGGATTCACTGTCGTGGTGGGGGGAGGAGGAGATAATTACGGATTGTTTCAGGCGTTGCCCTAGCTACGAATCTCAACCGATTTTTGTGATTCTTATTCGGTTCCATTATGAATTCAATATAGTTTTGGAACGTATATCAGGAGTGTTAAATATCATCATGGGAAGGGGTGAATGGAGGCGGTCATACTGATAAATCGTGGTGTTTCATCTATTTTCCTCCGATTTTCGTGATGTAAATATTTTTTTCAACTACGAATTCGGTCTTGTTTTGGATCCCATATCAGGAATTTCAAATTTAATTATGAAAGAGGGTGAATGTAGGGGGTAATAGCAATAAATCATGATGTTTAAAATCGTCAGATTTTCATGATTCTTATTTCGTTCAACTAGGAATTTGGTCTAGTTTTGGCAGGTATATCAAGAGTTTCAAATTTCATCATGGAAGAGGGTAAATGGAGGGTGTAATAGTAATAACTCATGATACTTTAACTGTTCTCTTCATGTTTTCGTGAACTTTTTTCAAATTCATGAATCGATTTGGTCTAGTTTTGGTAATTATGTCAGGAGTTTAAAATTTCATACTTACGATAGGGATTCGCTGTCGATAGTGGGAGTTAATGGGGGGGGGGGGGGGGGGGGGGTTCTGATAAGTCATGATATTTTTGATTTTTCTCTTTTTTTAATTCTCACAAAAATTATATACGATCTATTCATAGGGGTGTCACTGTAATGCATGTATTACCTACCATAGTGTTTTTGTGTTGGGGAAATTTGGTTCAGTTGGGAATTTCATGATATTTCTCCCTTACTTTTTGTGTGTAGTGATGCCCCTGATCCCACTGTCGTTCGACCACCAAAAGAACAGTGTTTACAGTAAATATATTAGTTTATTTATTTTAAATTTAGTGGTGTAAGCCGCACCTCAACCATAATGGTCATTAGTAGAGATGAGTCGATACCAAAATCTATCGATTCCCGATACCGATACCGATACCTAAAAAATCGATTCCCGATTCTCGATACCGATACCATCGGCGCATAATACCTAACTTACCTGTAGGTAAAAAACAAAAATTCTTATTACAAATTCTAAATTTCAGATTTATATTTTCATTCAAGGCTTTAGTTAATTTGATTTGTGCAAATACAAAATTTGATATTTTTTTGTTATTTATCAAGTATCAATTAATAGGCAACTTTTATTGCCTAGGATTGATTTCTTTCTGAATAAAACAAGTTAAGCAGACTGACTTGGTTTTTTAGTTTTTCGTCGGTAACTGTAAAGTATTTCCAAATAAGACTGGCTTTTATACTTGGAAAACATAGCTTTGTCTAGTGCTTCTGTTGTCACAAACAAAATAGCACAAGCCTACTTGTAAACAAAGTTATAATTGTAAGTTGTGTTTTGGACAATTCATGTTTCGCAACTGCTAACTTCACACAACGGTTGCACGGTACAACCATCTTCGTTGTTAGATGATTGCAATAGTACCGTAGTGAAATAAAACGCCCATCACCGGGCGGTATCGGTATCGGCTTTAGGCGATCGATTCTCGATACCGATACCAATGCCTAAGAATCGGTGGTATTTAGAATCGGTATCGGGAATCGACTCATCTCTTGTCATTAGCGGTATTGAACAAGATGTCCAAAGGGGCAATGCAAGTGGCGCGATTCCAAGGGGGGGCCATGCTGCCCTCCGCCACCAAACGGAGTGGATACATTAGTTTATTAAAATTTACTCTTGTTAACTTGGTGGTACTCCGTACCAGGTGTTATAGACAAATAAACACTTAATAATGCAGTTCACAATGGAAACGGTGGGTAAATGAACTGAATGAGTAACTCACTTCTCACAATAATGCTGGAAAAACTATGGAAATGTAAAGGGGTTATGCAATGGAAACGTGGTATAATATGGTGGTATATGGTTCCACCTACCTTATTGGGAACGTAGTAAAAATAACACCGTGGGTTTCGGTCACTCACCTGTGTGACGAAGGCAGCGACGCGCACGGGGCGGAGGGCGACGGTAAACAATAGGTGCATCAGTTGTGACACCTTATATAGGGGCGAGGCCTCTCACCCTTCACGTCACTAGGCGGCACAGTTCTGTGAAGTCTGCCGGTGTAAAAAAGTTCCAGTCATGCAGCATGATCTTATGAGCGAATCTTCGTACATTATCCTATTATACTAGGTACATTGCTGTGAAATTTGAGCTCTTTGAGTGCAAAGAAATAGTAACAACCAATTATGGCAACAAAATTCATTCTAAATAATATTCTGTAATTCAAATAAGTTCCAGTCATGCAGCATAATCGTATGAGCGAATTTTCGTAACCAATCGTACCTAATATATTATCAAATTGTACTGAAAATTCAGCACATTAAGTAAGAAGGAATTTTTAACTACCAATTTTATGGCAAAACTCTCAATCTAAATAATATTTAGCAGATTTTGAACTTTTAGTTGTTCTGTAGTTTTTATTTATTTTTTGGCAAATACTAATAAAATGTAAGTACATTTTTCAGCTGAATTTTTGCATGGAATTTTTAATTTTTACTAAAATTCTGCTAAAAAATACAAATTTACCCATTTTTAGCCGATTTTAGAAATTTCTAGTAGTTTTTGAGCACATTTTTTGAAATGTGACCAATTTAGTGTGCACAAAAAATGCTGGCCAACGAACTCATCCATTCGTTCGGAAAGCTTGATTTTTTGGCACAAGAACGGCATTTTTTTTCTCAATCCTACGCACAGTTATCATCCCAAAGGACACACACATACACACACACAAGCTTTTTTTTCTTTTTTCTAGAAAACTCCCCTCAAATGTGGATGGAGGCTCACCGTTAACTTGAGAAAATGAATAAATAAATAAAAAGAAGTGGGGAGGACGCCCAGGTTTACCGACGCCGACCCTAGGGATGACGGAAGTTGCTGTGTGAGGAGGAAGAGTGGGATGAAAGGATTTACCCTGCCCCGAAAAAATGAGCATCAAGTAAGATTCCGTCAGGACGTGGGTGGTGATTCCATAGAGCACCCCCCCCCCCCCCCCCGCCCCAAGATGCCCAACTCGAGTAACTCCGTGGCGCTTTTCCCCCACAACACCCACAGACATGACCTTGATGCCAACGGTCGCCTCTCCTTTTAGCTCAGAAATGGCTTGCCGCAGGTCATTTTTACAGGAGATCCAGGATTATTGCAGACCCATTGGGCTAGACGGCAATGACGACATGTGGTATAGTCTCTCTCTTTCAACATCCAACTGCTGGATGACAAAGTGCCTGCTATCTGCTTGGCAACCTCATCGTGACATAGAATGTGGCCACTATGAGTACGAGGACACTGCTGCACCACATGATATAGATTCTCATTTTTACCCCCCGACAGGCACGACAAAGGGTGTCAACTGCCCCGCGACTACTCCGTGAACACCTCATTGAGGTGGCTAATTTAGCCACCAGGAAGGCGTGAAAACGGCAGGAGTCGTGGGCCCCAATGCCCTCTGAAGCCCATTCCACCCACTGGGAAGAAAATGGAGATTCAGAGCACTGTCTGAGTTCTTTGCCATCTACTGATTCATGCAGAGTAGCAGCAAACTCAGCAGATGCTCGGTCACACCACAGCAACTACTACCTGATGAAGTCAAGGTCAGCAGCAGTGCCAACGACCTCCCAGCTTGAGCCCCTATGGGCGAGCAGGTGCTGGTGGGGTAATGATGGGGTGCTGGCCAAAAGGGAGAAAATATTGAAGCCACCGGCCTTCACAGGTCGGTGGGTGTAGGAACTTGGGACACCAGGTGGGAAGCCTAGCCAAGACACACAGCAGAGCAAACATCACGATCTAACTCAAGCAGCCTCCCCGCAATAAGCCTGCTAATTACTAACAAACAGGTTAATTTTGGCAGTAAGTATGTGCAAATCAGGCGCAGCTTCTGCTGTGGCTTCAATGGATTCTTAGTAACACAAGCTAATGCTCCACCAAGGTCCAAATGGCTTGTGGCCATAGTGGCTACACCCATGAAGTCAACCCCAGGTACCAACAGACCTCCTACAATGGAGGGGGGGGGGGGGATCGGTGTTTGTCCTAAGACAAAGCACTCGTGATCCACCATCTTCACCATAAGCTAGCCGCCCAACTTGACCAAGGAGACTGACCCACACTTAGAAGGGTTGAACACTAAACCACACCTGGAGAGCATGAGCGCGTACCTTTATGGCAAAGGCATTGAGGGTGATCTGCGAGCCTTCACTGGTTTCAGCAAGTAGGATGACACCATTGGAAAAAGCCAATGCACATACTTGCACCCTAGGGGTGAGATCAAACCCTATTTCATCTGGCAGCTTACCCAAGACAGTATCCACGACCAGGTTGAATAGGAGTGGCGGTAGAGGATCACCATGTCCAATGACAACATCTCCTGACATCTTGCCTCCTGCCTTGAGGACTATCACGCCTTCGTGGTATAGACAGGCAACACACCATCAAACGAGCTAGTGCTCCAACATCTCGAAGGCAATCAGTCAGGGAAAAATAGTTTACAGTGTCAAATGCCTTAGTAATGTCCACAGCAGCAAGCTAGTGTTGCCGTTTCTTGATGTGAATCAGCAAAACGACAGTTTGGAGAACTATAAAGTTCTTTACTGGGCCATCTGCAGGTCGAAATGCTCTGTGGTCGTCACTCATGACACCAGCCACTTAAACGCTAGATGCTAGTAAACGCTTTTGGGGGTCTTCCTGATAGGAGTAAAAGATTGAGGGTGTGCAGCTTGACATATCAGTTTGGGGCTTTATCCCAGCATTAGGCAGAAATACCATCAAGCCCAGTAGACGTGGAGTTTTAGACGTATCAATTATATGCCTCATCCCTGATGGAAGCTGGGTGTAGCACCGGCACACCAGCGTTGTGGCTGGGAGCACTCAAGAGAGACACAGAAACTCCTGGAGAGGGGACAATCTTTTCCATCCCCAGCTCAATCCAGTACTTCTGCAGCTACTCGAGCCAGATAATTCCTACATAACTTGAGGATCTGCTGGTATTCCTACCTCCTTGCTTGCTTAGCCACTCTGCGACCTCCATAAGGCACCAAAGCAGGAGGATTTCCTCCCTGATGCATCACCATGGTTGCTTCCTCAACTTGTGGGAAGATCTTCTGTACATAGGCCGCATCCTCATCTTCCAAGCTATGAAACTTCTAAACAGCCCGCCTTGCCAGTTCCTGCAGATAGGCGATCTCATAACCTTCAATACAGCCTACCTACTGTCTGAGCCCCAACACTTCAGACTTCAAATCAAAGAGAAGACTGGAGGTCTCAATGGAGGATCAGGGCCTACTGAGAGTACTAGAGAAGCTGCTCATAGGGGGGGCTCAGGCTTAGAGATTGAATGGCAGAAAGCATGCATATGGGAAAACGTGCTTGAAAGAAAACAATAATATTGAGTACACCATTACCTACAGCTCCTGCCTCCTCTGTTGGCATTTGCTGCAAATCCTCATAGGCATACCTGGATTGCTTCTGCTTTATATCAGCCAGATGTGGGCACTGAGGCCAAGCTTCGAATGAAGGGTCCCTCACAGTGGGCACACTGGTGGGCATTAAAAAGGGCAGTGGAAGTGGATGAAGATGAGGGGAAGGATGGCATAGGACCCCGTGTGCCAATGGGCCAGCACGCCGATTGGATCTATTATTTTTGGATCCATATTGGGCGAGACGATAAAGGAAGGGACAGGAGACCTGTTGACACTATCCTCCCTCTTAATCTCCAGTGGTTCATTCTGCCTCCCTTTGTACATCCAGAGGGTGTCCCAGGTGTACGACGCTGGCGTATAACCTTGAGTTAGGTACGGATATGCTGGAATCCTCTTAAAAACACCGACAGTTACCCTACCCCGGCAACCCAACACACACAAACACACTTTTTATTTATATTTTATTCTATTCTTACAAAACTCCTCTCAAAGGCGGAGGGGGCACACCATTAATTTGATAAAGAAAAAATGAATCAATAAAAAGTGGGGAGGACGCCCAGGTTTACCCGACGCCGGCTCTAGGGATAAGGGAAGAAAAAAAACACTCACACACGATTTTTATTTCTTCTTCAGATTTGGTCTTGGAATAGTCTGAAACGGATTTGTATTCGGTCATTTTTTTCTTATGCTTGGGTTGTCCCATACCCAATAGTCGTCCGTATTATTTACGAAGTCTTGCTATAAGAGATACGTCCTAAGCAAGAAAGTTAGCCTTTACCGCCTCAAAACAAGCATTAGGGCGCTCAAACCTAGAAAATTTTGTTTAATTAGGGTTCACATTTTTTTGTTTTTCTAAACGATAGGTCCGGTCCGATCATGAATAAACTCAATTCATACAATGTAATTTTAAATTGCGTGTATTTTCATAGGTGTCCGATGTAACCAAAATTTTTTTAAATGTTTGGTCAACCTTTGACAAATGAAATGAGCGTGCCGGTTGCGCTCGCTAAAATTCTGAAGAGGTTTTCTGGAAGCTGAGGAGTGAAGGAATACATATTTTCCCCTTATTTTTAGGATAACATTTGCTAAGTTAAATTCAAGAAATACATTAAAAAAACATTGCCGACCGTTTCCGAAATATTTGCCGGTACCTATTTAAAATCTTTCTGTCTGTACATGATGAGAACCAAGTAATTGTGCGTTTTCCATCCAGTTCGCATTAGTTGAAGATGATTAGCGTCATTAGCTAAATTTTTTCATTGTCTATCTGTATTGTTGTTCGTTCATAACGTCGATAGTTTAATTTATTCTATGTTCTGTGGTGTGTACTAAGAAGATTTGTTGTTGTTGAAAACAACCTATGTGAAAGATCAACCTCATAATAAGAGGAAACCCACGTGTAGGGTACACTTGAGTTCCGTCGACATAGGACGAGTTTCAGTTCTTAGGTGAAAATAACAACTTTGACACTCATGACCACTCATCCATTATCGTCGTGATTCGTAACGTTTCTTGGACACTCCGAATATTTTGACGTTGATGTTCTGATTATTAAGTGACTTGCTCTGTTTGTCTTCTCGGCTCATAAAAATCATGAGATGATATGTGGGGTGCTTCCGCTCTCCAGTTTCAATTTATTCAATATGTTCTTCATTGACATGCGACGTGAAAAATGCATTTTTGTGTGTTGTTGAGAAGATGGAATTAAACTTCAGTTCGTCCCCGAACGTAAGTAATCGGCTGGCAGGCCTTGATGGATGAACATCGTTGGACAGGAGGCCGAATATGAAGTGAACCAACACACGACAGAAAGATCACAGAGGCATAACCTAAATGTTTTAAGCCGAAATGGATTTATTTAAGAAACGTTTCTACTTAGGCGAATCGCCTGAGCTATGATTTTGGCGGACTCCATGTACCGCCATGTACGTTGGATAACTGGATATATATTGCTCACAATATTGTCGTACACATATTTATTTAATATTGTAAAGTATGACATGGATATGAACTCCAAACTGTCTACGGCTGCAAGTTGTGATTTTTTAATGTTTGATGCCACGTCCTCCATGCTGAAAATATTAGCCATGTTTAACGTCAATTGGACAACCAAAATAGTAATCATCACCATGCTGGAGGGTCTAATGGTACGAATCCTGTCTCAATATTGTAGATACAGCTATATGGTGTGATTTCTGAATGATTGTTGCCTCCAAGCTCGAAATCTTGGCACGGCATAACGTCAATTGGATAACCAAAATAGTAATCATCACCCTGCTGCAGGAGCTAATGTACGAATATGTTCCTGTCTCAATTGTGTGGTTGATGGCTATAAGTTGTGATTTCAGAATGTTTGATCCCAGATCCTGGATGCTTATCAGCTTAGTAGGTTTTAGAAGCGTCAACTAGCCAACCTAAATAGTAATAATTTCCATGTTTTTTGAGCTAATGGTACAAATACGATCATGTATCAATGGTGTAATTTTGGCTATATGTTGTGATTCTGAATGTTTGATCCCACCTCCTGCAAACTCCAAATCTTAGCAAGGTTTAACGTCAATTAAACAACCAAAATCGTAATCATGACCATTTCGGAGGAGCTAATGATATAAATATGGTCCTGTTTCACTGGTGTAAATACTACATTGTGATTTCTGAATGTTTGATGCCGTGTCTTGCAAGCTCAAAGTCTAAGTATTCCTGAGAATTTCAGAGGAGCTAATGTACGAATACGGTCCTGTCTCAATGGTGTCAAAGTCGGTTATATGTTTCGAACCTTGAATGCTTGCTGCCACATCAAGCATGGAAGAAAATTGGGAAACTAACTACGAGTACCTGTCGTTTCTGTGAAACAGAAACAGATCATGCCGAAAACATCATTGCTATTGGGACGTACTTAGTGGAATGAGACAATATCCTTGGAAACGATCTTATCTCCCGATGATATTTCCAAGAAGGCTTATGCTGATCTTCTCTGATTTTTTAAATTAAAACTAGTGGGGGGGGGGGGGGGGGGTGAAATACCCTTTTCATTAAACTAATGCAGCTTCGGGCAATCCACAATAGATCCTCTGGGTCACAGTGGGGGGTTTACTGAAATACAGAGCCCGAAGTTCCAAAGCTGAAATCTCGAATCCAAAATCCCTCTATCATTAGGTAATTAATAATAATGGATAAAAAGCTGGAGGAGTTCAATGACACGAATACGGTCCTGTCTCAATGGCGTAAATACGGCTTTATATTGTTATTTCTGAATTTGTGATGCCACTTCCAGCAAGCTCATTACGTTGTTAAGGTTGAGTGTCAATTAGACAACCAAAATAGTTATCATGACCATGCTGAAGAAGCTAATGACAAAAATATAGTCCTGTATTAATGGTGTAAATATGGGATTCAGCTGTCAACTGAAGAATAACATAGTATTGTGTAGAGCTAACCAAGCTTTTACTGTGCCCAGTTACTTAGTGCCTACCCCGAGTGTCTATATTTTTGTATGAAATAGTAATTTTGCATACAATTGTTTTCGTTACCACTGTTAGGAATGAAATATCACTCAAAACTGAAAAACAACATGTGATTGAAATATTGAGCCGGCCACGAAGTACGTTTATGTGTATTCAGGATCGGTCGCGATTCGACCCAAAAGGGAAAGAGCAAATACAACATCTCCGTAATAATTTTTAATGTGACATTTCATTCCTTGCAGTGGTAACTGGAAAGCGATTTCATACGTAATTACTATTTCATACAAAACTATGGAAACTCGGAGTATGCACAAAGTAACTTTAGGCACAGTAAAAGCTTGGTTAGCTGCACAAACCTATCTCTTCAGTTGGCAGCTGAATCCCTTATTTACTCCGTTATTACAGGAATATATTTGTGTCATTAGCTTCTTCAGCCTGGTCATGATAACTATTTTGGTTGTTTAAATCCGACGGTAACCTATCCGATTGGCACTCAACCTTAATACCTTGCTGGACGTTGCACCAAACATTCAGAAACCTCAACATACAGCCGTATTTACGCCATTGATGCAAGGCCGGATTCGTGCCATTGGCTCCTCCAGCTTTCAATGTGTCCTATACATTTCGGTTCACACTTTGACCATCATCAGCAGAGAGTGGAAAGTCCTCAATAAGGGCAGCGTTTGAAGTGGAGGAAACAGCCACAAACAAAAAACAGAAGACAATCCAAATAAAAAAAATATACTGGGGTAACCACTTATGCCAAGATCTAAATTCTGTGAGCAGTTTCACCTTAAAATAGTTGCAGGTTGCACTAACAACATTTATAGAGATAAAAGAGAAAATGCTCTTCAAAACAAACTTAATTTGCAACTCCTAATTTGGTCACTACCACCAATTACGCAAACAATTATTACCTGTATGACCATTACAATTGTTATTGCATATAATACATGACTTATGAGCAAGATGAAAAGCAACAACGACGTGGGCTGTCCTATTTGAACAGACACAAAAGATATAATTTAGCTTATTTAGTACCATGAATATTATCCCCATGCACGAGTGAAATGTAGTGAAGGGGGGTTACGTTTATTTTCGTATTTTTAGGGATCCATATTACAAGCTATTACTAAGGGGGAGTTGAAAGGTTCATTCAGCTATCATTTACCATAAATAATATGGTTAATGGCGAAAATCACGAATTCGAAAAAATAAAATAAAGTAGATTGAAGACAATGGTTAACGTGGGAGCCAATATATAGGTATTTCCTTCTAAATTATATTCGGATTCCGGTCGATGAATAGCCAGATTCTTATGTTGTATTACCTTAAATACACGCCGTTTAACATCACACTTTTGCTTATGAAGGTCTTACTTTTTAGGACGGCCCTCTGAAGCTAGTTCGTAAAAGCAAGGCTTCGTATTTAAGAGGAACGATCTATCAGAATTCATCCAGCGTGTTGGACAATCTAAGCATTGGAAAAAATTGACGATCGAGTTCAAATCCGTTTCAGAACATTCCAAGACCAACACCGTAAAAAAAACCCAGAGGTATAGGACTGTACACGACGCTGCCTAGGCCACAATTCTCAATCGATTTTTGAGATTCATTCTTCGATCGATGTCGATTTTAGTCTAGTTGTATAATCAACCTCGAAAATGTTGAATTTCATGAGGATGAGAGTGGAGAGGGTAAAGTCGGAAAAACATGGTTTTTTTCAACGAATTTTGTCGACACTACCCAGTCTACAATTCTCTATCAATTTTCGTGATTCTTATTTTGTTTGATCCAAATTTCAGGCAAGTTGAGCAAATAACTTCCGAAGTTTCAAATTTACTATCGGTGAGGGTAAACGGAGGAGGTAATTTTGATAAATATGTTATGTAGGTACGTTTTCTCATCCGTTTTTGGTTTTCTTTTTATCATTGGGTTTAGATCTGATGAAAATCGGAAATTTCATTTTGATGGAGGGTTTTGTGAGGAGGAGAGATAGAGGGGGAAAACTGTACTATTGAATCAATTCTCGACCAATTTCGGTGAATAATGTTTTGATCGCTCATTTTACTGTTTGGCTTGAAGATAAAGATTTCTCTGAGAAACTGTTCTCAGTCATTTAAAATTTCATCGTGTTTACACTTTCAACCAATTCGTAACTGCTGATAATTGAGGGGGGTAAAATCATAATTTAAACCATAGAGTTTCGTATTACGGCCTCAATCCTTTCAAACTCCTGTTCAGAAATTCATGTCACGGGATTCGCATTCTGACAAAATATTTATAGCAACCCTCTCTGAATTTAGCCCCACAGGATTCCGCATCCTTCGCTAAATTCAGCTCTCTATCGTTCCAGAATCCAAAATTAAAACTAGGGTCTTTATTAGCCAAGATTCAAAACAGTCAGTTCAATTTCAATTTCAAATTTCCAGGCTCACTTAGCTCAATCTCCACGCAACCACAACGGTATCAAAACATACAATGTTACAGAGTGAAGAAGGGAGTATGAGTGAGGTGAAAATTCAAATAATCAGAATCATTTTTCATCATATTAAAAGAGGACTTGTTTTCCCATTATTGAAGATGGGGGCAGTGTAATCTCACCTAGTATGCGGTTTTTAAGAATTCGGTACATTTGTGTCTAATCAATAATGAAAAATATGGTGTGTGTGTGTGTGTGTGTGTGAGTAAAATCCTACCTACTTATATGTACATTGTCTTTGCTTTTGTGATGGGAGCTTAAAGTAAAGAGGGTTCAATGTTGGGAGATAAGAAAAATCCTCAAAACAAGTCATTGCGATAAAATCCTCATGCTATTAAAAATTATGAACATTTGCTGAAGAACACTGATTTGATGTATTCAGATGATCCCTAACCGACAAAACCGACCAACGACGAAAGTGAAATTTTTAATACTAAGCAACTCCTCCGCGACTTGTATTTTCACGTGTGTCTAATCTAATACTTCAAACGATTCACCTAATTCCTGCCTTATTCCATTTTTGATAAACCCATCATTAGGATAAGCATCAGACGGTCAAACATAACCTTTGAAATAAGCCTAGCGGCATTAGCTCAATGTCCGTAGGATTAAATCAGGGTCTACTTTACTTTTTTCTCTTCTTTGATCAGGGTTCATTTGGTAAATTAATCGTGAAACAAAAAGAAAACGCGCATATTGAATTTCCCATTAAAATTACACTAGCCTGCCGTCCATTTTATCAGGGTTAAATTGGATTTTTCAAATTCCTATTTTGAAGGATTTTATCAAGAGAACTTCCCCTAATAGGGTAGACAGACACCCATATTTCGACTCATTAACCACTTAAAAATGATGCCCATCCACTAAAGATGAGCTTCCGGTTATTTTTGAGCTGACTTTCAAGAATTTGATGAAGTTTAATGATGAGAAATTCCAAGAATTGGCTTGGAAGACGCACGAATTCGGGTTTGACACTTGCGAATCTAAAAAGTACTCATTCATGCAGCATGACTAATAGATCGAATTTTCATTGAAAAGTTGTGGGTAACATCAAATTAGGCACTTAAATTCTGATCATTGAGGCCAACCATGTCCTGAATAAAACTGTGGGAACAGCCGTGTGACTAAATGACAAAGAAAATTTTAGATAGAACACGCAGCCGAACTTGAAAATTTGGTCAATTATGCACGTTTGTCACCTAAAAATCTATTTTTCTCACTAATTTATGAATATTAAAAAAAAAAAAAAATAAATAAATAAATAAATAAATACTTTCACTGCGACACTCCACATGCCCTAGCGTCAAATTTGGTTAATCATGGACATTTTCCACCAAAAAATAGATTTTTCTCTCTTATTATGGATCTTAGAGTTCTGGTAGTGGTCGCCGTTGACTCAGCACTGAAGAATACTACTACGACTGTGACTCCCCACATGCCTTTTTGTCAAAAAACCGATTTTTCAGCATTTTTTGGTCCATAAAATTGTAAATTTGAGAACTTGCCAACGAACTTGATCTGTCTTTTGCCAAGACGGATTTAATTTCAAAGCCACATAAATAGCTAATTTTTTATTTGGAACTTCGCTGAAATGACACTACTCCGATTAAAATGAGAGTAATTTTAATAATTCCATGAATAAGTGAATTTTCGTAGAAAATTAAGCTATTGCTATGGCTAAAAAAATTTTTAAATGAAAGTTTTCTAAAATTTTCTTCACTGAAATCCCCTTTGAGACGTTCTGAAACGAATCCTAGTGTCGTTATATATGTGTTTGTGTCTGTGTGTGTGTGTGTGTGTGTGTGTGTCCTTCTAGACGATAACTCTTATTAGGATTGAGATAAAAATTCCGTACTTGCGACGAAAAATCGAGCTTTCCAAACGAAAGGAGGCCAACATTTTTTGAGCACATTAAATGATCAAATTTCAAAAAAAGTACGAACCAAATCACTCGCGACGATGTCGTGGAAATCCATTTCAAAACGGAAGTTAGTGAAAAAACGTTGTCTATTTCTACGAAAAATAAAGAGTTACAATGTTGAATGGATTACGACAGTTAGGCCATCATCAGTAACAAATAACTTGTTATTGTTTGTTACTGATGATGGCCTAACCGTCGAAATCGATTTAACATTTAACTCTTTGTTTTTTGTGGAAATAAACAACGTTTTTTCACTAACTTCCGTTTTCAAAAAAAAGTGTTTCAAGAATCACTAAGAATAGCAAAAAACAGCTAAAAATTGTTAAATTTAAATTTTTTAGATGACTATTACTCAAATAAAAAATTATTAACTATAAAGTAGGACAATCGAAAATTGATGTATAAAATTATGATGAAAATGTACTTAAATTCCATTAAAATGTGCTTAAAAATTGGTAAAAACTGCCAAAAAAGTGAAAACTCCAAAATCCCTCTTTGATCAGCAGCTTAATATTTAAAATGAGTTTCGTAATTAAAATTTTCTTTTCACTCAAAGTGCTTAAGTTTCAAAACAATGCAACATAACATAGTAAGATAATTTACGAAAATTCGCACATACGATCATGCTGCATTACTGGAACTTTTATAAATACATTTTAAATTGATGAATTTCGAGAATTGGCTAGGCAGGCTAACTTATTAAGATTCAGGTCGAAACCCATTTCAAAACGGGAGTTAGTGAAAAAAAAGTTACGTATTTCCGCGAAAAATAAAGGGTTTCAATGTAGAATTGATTTCGACGATTAGGCCATCATCAGTAACAATAAACTATTATTAAGTAAACAATTACTTGTTATTGATGATGGCCTATCCGTCGACATCGATTTAGCATTGTAACTCTTTATTTGTCGTGGAAAGACAACGTTTTTTTTCACTAACTTTTTCTGTTATTTGGGTCAAGTCACTTTTTACTAATTTGACGAATTTTAAAGTTTCCATTCCACCAAATCGGAAAGGGTTACGCCTCGTTGTTGACACTCCCTAGAATTCCAAAACTAGGAGTCAGCCTAGTCGATTCGGTTTATTTGTAACTAAAAAAATTTGTCAAATTAGGGAAAATTAACTTAAATTTAACCGGAATAACCTAGTCGGCAGAACTGAATAATTTTAAGAGATTTTAATACAGATTAATACTGATTTTCGAACGCTGTCTCTCGGACTAGCTTCAACTCTGTAGCGACCGCACAGCAGATCAATCATGCGGGTTAACATATGTCAATGTTTGAAGGCGCATTAAAGTTTCATCTATGAACAGTAGTTGTTGGTACATGTCTGAATCAGTTGCCTGTTGCTAATCAAAATGAATATTTTCTTTGAAAAATTAATCAATTAAAGACCTTAGAGTAAGCAATGGTCACTAGGTGTATTTATGGCTCTCGTTTTGGGCAATATGTAATAAACAAACTGATTTGGAGCAATCTCACAACTTTGCAGTGATATCAGCAAACTTCATTTTGTCAAAAAAAATTGTTGTCGAGGTGGGAAGGCTGTTATTTATCCTCCAAATTGTGAATATGCCATCTTCGAGAGAGAAAAGACTACCTATTTAATATTTATAAACTAATATTTACTGAATAGTAGTAGAATTATATTTTTTTCGCGAATATTATTTAAGGGTTCCTACAATAAATTGGCAAATGAGCAATTGAATAATGTATTTCTTTTATTTCATTTTGGTTTATTATTTCCAATAATAAGCCTATGTGATCTTATAGCAAAAAATTTTTATAACCCCCCTCAAACATTGTCACTTTACGTTTCAAGGTGCGTAGAATCCAAATTTGAAATGTCCGTCCGCCGTCCGCCGTTCGCCGTGCGGGCCATAAAAGGCCTAAGAATTGACTTAAAAAACCCGTTCTTTCGCATATAGACTCCATTTGGGGTCTAGTTGGTCCTAACGTTTAACCATCCCGATCGCTTTACTCGCATAGATGCTATGGGTCAAAAACGGGCGAAAAAGTGTCTTTTTCGAGGCTTTGAGTGTTAGACTGACGTGTTAAAACTCTAACCTGCTCAACCACAACTGTGCAAGCTAATATTCCACGGTTAGAATAACAATGGGCAGTAGGACTTCGCAACAGAACGCTTTAGGACCAGATCATGCACGACCACAACTGGACGACCTAATAATTATTATTCTCACGTTAGGACAAAATTCACTCATCTCAAAATGCACAACTTTCAAATGAATGTTGATGGAAACATATGAGTGATATGATAGTGTAGGCGTAATTGGGCGGTGAACCTCCGGTTGTGAGGTAACGAGACCTAGGGAGTACCTCTAGGGTGGCGTGGAAAACTTACTACACTTGTATTGCTTTCGAATTTCATGTTCCTTCGAACATGATCCTGAAATAGGATCAAACCAGTTTAGCTGCTCCGGATCAGCGGACCAACTCCTGCAACTTGAAAACCACCTTGCGATTCACAGTAGGTACTGTTGGCAATATTTTTTTGGCGCTGGGTGGTTTCATTCGATTTAACGAAATAAAATCTTACAAAATATATCAATAAACAATTCCTTTATTTAATGCCGTGAAAATGTAATTTTTTTGAAATTTCAACCGTTATATTTCTCATTTTGGTGGTTGATTGCAATTGACTATAGGTGTAGCATTTCCAGAAAAATACAACCTTTTCCAGACCAAATTAAACTTTATCCAAACAAAAATAAACCTTTTGAAAAACCAAATTAAATTTTATCCAAACCAAATTAAACTTTTTTTTTTTTTTTTTTTTCAATCACTAAAAACTCTTATGAATGTAAACTGACTTCTGATGTTGTGTTATGAAAAATGTGCAGGGTGATCTAAACATTTTTATGGACGTATGTAGACTTGAAAAAAAAACCTCAAATGACAAGATTGCATAAAGTTACTTTTTTCTAACAGTGAATTAACTATCCCGAAAACGGTACACTTTCCGGGTGCCCTTAATTCACTGTTAGAAAAAAATTACCGTATTATGCAAGCTTGTCATTCGAGAGGTTTTTTTTATCAAGTCTACATACGCCCATTACACAACATTTCAAGTCACCATACACAAATTTTCCCATAACAACACTTTAAGTCAGTTTATTATTATGCTGGTCATTTTGAGAGTTTTTAGTGATTAAAAAAACAGAATTGATAAATAAATAAAAAATGAAATAAAATAAGTAAAAGGCTTAATTTGGTTTGGAAAAAGTTTAATTTGGTATGAAAAAAATTTAATTTGGTTCGGAAAAGGTTTAATTTGGTTTAGAAAAGGTTTAATTCGGTGTGGAAAAAAATTATTTGGTTTGGAGAAGGTTTAATTTGGTTTGTATAAAGTTTAATTTGGTCTGGAAATGCTGGGTCGTGATCTGTTATCTCACCCTCCTACATCATTTCGCCCACTCACCTTTCCTTATCTAGCCCCCCTTCAAATTTTACCCCCTCTCCCACCACTTCGAAGCCCTCTCACGCCTACCCTAATTGTCGGACAGGGCCAACTTTTCGTCTACCCAGATAAAGGAGGGCATCCTCTAATCAAATCCCGAATTGCAGCCCTTTTAAAGGGCTCGAAGGGTCGAAAGTTGCAGAACTGTCCTATTTCATCTACTCATGTGTGGTTCCGTTTACACCGATTCCTTGTGGTGTGGAACATTGAGGTTCTCCACCTACATTCAACTTAGGTAATTCTTACAACAGTGGAAGGGATTAAATTTTTATACCGTCCCTTTGGATTCTGAAATTTCAGCTCATCCTCTTCAGAAGTCTCCCTACTCTCATTTATAGCACTGGAATCTTGTCTACTTCACACACCAAGTTCCCGACGTTTGGGAACTAACAAGATTGTTACTTTGTAAAACTTGAACATGCTCGCACAACTCCACCCATTGAGGTCCGTCCTAATAGGATTTCTACTGCTTCATGTCAGAATAATTATGTCCGGTGAAAAGTTTCCGTTCAACATCACTCTCAATCTGTATTTTTAGTATTTCTGGACTGTGGTTCTCAGTTAATGATAGATTTTTATTTGAAATACTTCCGCATAAGGCATGACTACGAGCATCATGATGATTTAATATGAATTGTGATAGCACCGTGATTAATTTCACGTATGTATATATAGACCCAACAGAAAAAGCATGAAAATGAAGTGACAAAGAGGTACCACACAAATAAGATGGTCAGCAGCCGGGGCCCATCAAACCACGTAGATGATCGCTGCTGCTTCTTTAAATGCACTAATTTATTTACAACCACTGACAATGTTGGCTAAGTAGTACGAACTTGGGCAACTTTGGGTATTGCTAGCTGTTGTCATCGTAGTGTACGCAAAAATTCTTATTTGATGAACCTTTCTGCTGGATGCTCAACATGTCTTTAGTATTTTAACGGTTTTGAGAATTATGATATTTTTCAGCTTTAATATTTGGACATTGCCGAAGAATATGCCAACCAATACACAAAAATTTCGTATTTCCTCTTTCACTAACTACAACCCGTCATTTTGAGAATTTTATTAAAAATTAAAGCTATTACAGTGGGTCAAACAACATTTAAATTGAAAACGTTTCAACATTTTCTCCATGGAAATTTGTTTTGAGGCATTCTGAAACAACTCATGAAGATTTCACTTTTTCATATTTATACAGGGTTTTACTGATTTATATCATAGTGAAACTTGGAGAGCGTTTTTGGGGTGTTTTTTTATTTTTTATTTTTTATTTTTTTTTTTATTTTTTAAATCAAGCTAGTGGTTTCGGGAAGGTGAAATGTTCATTCCCAGCTATACTCAAAATGAGTGGACATTGGTATCTCGAATTCGTAATGATGTCATTTAAATTGTAATTGGTAATTGGTAACGCAAATTTTAACATGCCGATTTCATAACATTTCCTTAACCATTCGGGATGTTGGTAGGTTAGAAACATGGTCTTGAGTGCTATGCGCATGCACTAATTTCAATTTTTGAATTACAGTTAATATCATCCTCATAATTTCGCATTTCTGACAGTTCTACTCACCTAAAAAAATTGTTTATTATTCTATGATCCATCAAATGTTTAATATTTAAAACAGCATTGCACCTTTCTCTTTGCATTTTCGTAAAAATCGAGGAAAGAATGAGCCAAAAATTTCGGATTTTTTTCTTCTATTTTGTTTAAATGCAAGATCTCTTTTGACAAAGTTGCAAAATTCCTGTTTGGACTTAATTATTTTTATCTGTATTGTTGTATATATTTCTATTCCTGGTTATATTCCTGACTTTTGTATTGACTCGTGCCTTCACAAAGAAAATTACAAAGGGAATATCTATACAGGGTGTCTACACTAAAATGGCCAAAATCAAAGAGTCGATTCTAGAGTTCATTTCCGATCGAAAGTTCCTCGTAGAAATTTTTTACACGCTTTGTTTCCGAGTTATTCAATTTTTAAAAATTTTCTCGTGTTTTGTTCCTTATGACAATAAAACGGCAATAACTCCCCTTAGAGTCGCTGTAAACTCAAACATAAGGACATCGTTGGAAAGAGCGTTAAATTTCCAACCTGCCTGATACCAAATCAATATTTTTTTAATCGACGTAAAACGTGGAGAAAGAGTCTCAAAAGCAAATTTTGAAAAATTCTCGAATTTTGAATTTTTTCCATTTGGTTTTCTGCTCCTAATACAGACTGCTTTGGAAAGATACTCCTCGGGGGAAACTTCCGCCAAATCCCAGCTTCCCATCAGTATAGTCAATCTAACTTTTTTTGCTAATTTGGAGAGAAATTTATGCTGTAATGTTGAAGGAATAAAAAAGTTTTTTTCCCCCAATGAAATTAAGGGTATTTGTGAAAAATGACCTTCTATGAAAATGCGAGTTCGGGGCCAGTTTCTATGTAGTTTGTCACGCTGAATCGAATGGTAACACCGGCAAATCTCCCCAACACCGTTACAACCGAGTTTTACACTACAACCCACTAATTTTTAGTTTATTTGTTATGCTCCATTTTAGATGTTTTCAATGATAAAATAGATAAAGTGTAAAACTTGGATTTTGGAGTGCCTTTCCGAAATAATCAGTATTAAGAGCAGAAAGACAAATTTATTAAAAAAAATTAGATTCTGACGTTTCAAAATTTGCTTTTTAGCCTCTTTTTCCACGTATTACGTTGGCTCAAAAAATATTGGTTTTGCAACAGGTAGATTCTTATCTACCTCAAATTCTTATCTACCTCAAATCAAGTTCTTACTTTGACGCTCTTTCCCATGGTGTTTTTTTTTCATTTAGTTTACAATGATCTTAAGAGAGTTTTTTTGTCATAAGGAACAAAACACGAAAAAATCATAAAAAATCAAATAACTCGAAAACGAAGCGTTGAAAAAAATAAAATAAAAATAAATAAATAAATTAAAAAAAAAAATAAATTAGCCCTTTGAAGAACTTTTGATCAGGAATGAGCTCTAAAATCGACCCTTGATTTTTGCCAACGTACTCAGTGTAGACACCTTGTATTTCTATCTATCTAAAACCGACCCTGAAAATCACCTCGAAGTACAGCAGTTATTCTGGGATTGGACGTGCAAGGAAAGTGGTGTGAAATCCACACCTGATGTTTCTCAGATAAGGTGGTACGGAACTATTTGCGCGAGTATCACGTACGTATCATTTGGAATCTCGGAGCTTTTATTCACAACGAAATGACTACCGTCTACGCGATTTCATGATAACTGGCGGAAATAACGGCATTGAATGATAAGAAAGTTCCGAGCATCCCTGGAGACCTTTGATGAAACCATCATTAGAGTGCGGTAATCAAAGATGCGTCACAGACGCCCTTTCTCACTGTGAGATTGATGGGGAGGATAATGAACGGCGATTGAGATGAGGAAGTCTACCAAATGCTTGGTTGACGTAAAATGACTCCGTCTTTGTGTTACAGCAAGATTCTATGTGCAGCCCAACAAAACCCAACGAATTCATATACTGCCACTGTTTGTTTGCCGATAATTTAAAAACCATTGACACATCAATACTTCGAATAAGTTAATTCAATAGAGAGTTTCTAGAGATCCGTCGGTCTCAATACGGCGTGCGGTAACGAGAAACTTTACCGCACCTCAAAGTCACGTCAAGTCCTTAACGGATCTAGTTGTCACGCTAAATCCTTGGAAAGAGGACATTATTCCTAGGAGGTTATTTGAGTTCATAGAAGGAGGTTATTTTAGACGATTACGTTTTTTCCTAATTTTGATCCGCTAACGTACCTGTACGGAAGGATGCGTCACCGTAACTCATTGCGTCAGAGTTACGGCGCCGGATCGTATACCGGACGACGTATTGTGTTTTACAGATCTACTAGGAACTCTCTAGTATTTCGGCATTCAAGGAACTTACGTATATATACCGGAATATTGAATTAATTTATTCGACGTATTGATGTGTCAATGGTTTTTAAATCATCAGCAAACAAACAGTGGCAGTATAAGACTTTGTTGGGCTTCACAAAGAATCTTTGTGTACAGTACAGCTCTACTGAACATAATGTAAGTTACGGGATACACACAGTAACTTACATTATAGGTTACATTACAGGAGAGCC